>CABFVZ010000755.1:68693-99732 GCA_902151445.1 Timema monikensis
GGGGGGGTTATATGGTTATGGGTAGTTTACTGATAACTTTTTTATTTGAATATTTAAAAAAATTGTTTTGGCAATTTTTTTCGAGATTGGTATCGGGAGACTATTTTGCATATGAATAGTAATTTAGCTTTGCTTATCTAAAATTGTTATTACTAACAAATTATTGTGATTAACAAGATGATGTGTTTGTTTTTTAGTTTACTAAAAACCTATTTTTGAAAATTTTCTTCGTAGCTATAATACACAATATGTGAAAGTTCGTGTGATTGTGTCGTACCATTTATTATTTCTCTTTTAACATTTGTTATTTAATCTATTCCAAAAAAAGTATCCGGTATAATGTTAGAAAAACGCTATTTTAATTTTAATGTGTTGTTTTCTGTATTTATTTATACATAAAGGAATTTTATACTGTCATTTTCTGATGCTGTGACTATGATTTTGTCTTACTTTTTATGTTTCTGAGTAGAGTACTGAATTATTATTTTGGAGTTGTACATGTTTTTTAGTGCTATGGTTTCCCTTCCTTATTCGTGATTTTGGTACTATTGTCGTATTCACTAATTATTTTAAAAACTTTGGTTTAAATATTTATTAATTGCATTAAATATACATTATTTCTCTTTTCCAATAAAGTAATAACCTAGTCCAGGTGTGAATCGATTAGCGAGTGATACACTATTTTTGGAATATATAATGTAACCTTGTTTTAGTATGCATATATTAACCATTACCGCCCACCTTTCATATCTAATTTATACTTTTAACATGCGATTATAATGCTAATAATTATAGTAATAATAATCGAGATATTTTCTTTTTTAAAACCAGTAAGTATTAAGAGAGAGAATTGATAGTTCAACAGTTTAATAACTACCGTAATAAACACTAAAAATAGTTTGCCCTTTTTACTTAAAAACCACGTGTGAATAACAAAAAAATTCATAAATATTTCTAGTGTTTTAATTCAAATATGTAGATGTTTACTTTACCACTTTATTAAACAAAAACAATCCTAAAATACTGACACTACTTTCTTTTTTTCTTTTCATTATAGTACCAATATTATAAACATATTTCAATTATTCATCCAAAAGCATTTAATTGGATTATACATAAGTTTTTTCTACCTAAAAAGACAAATAAAAAACACATTAAGCAACTTTTGCGAGAAAGTTTTTGAAAGCCTTCCAGCAAAGTTGAAATGGTTCGTTTGGTTACTTCGTGGTTTTCCAAACGTACTTTTGTTTATCAAGAGTTTCCACCCCACATCCTGATACTACAATGTTTTTTTCAAGTGGAGGGAAAAGAGGTGGAAGCGGACGTTACGTTTTTTTTAAAAGCGTTCCCCCCTCCCCCCCTGTCAACCTGTGAAATTAAAGCTAAGTTGTTGCTGTCCAAAATGCTAATTGTATTATTTGTGAGAGGGAATGAGTAATGCATACATTGTACCCATTAATTCTGTTTGCAGTCGTGTATTTCCCCCACCCCCGCCCCCCTCCTACACTAACACCGGCGCTCTTTACAATTTACCAGTCATAATTCAACATCCCAAATGCACCGTTTTCCTCTCCTTACTTATTCATAACGAAGTCAACAATACTTTTATCAGGTAGAAATCAAAGTGCACGCAAGTCCCTAACCCTGGCCGGGTACACCAGGGCAGTGGTATTCAACCTGGGTTGTACCCCCAAGAGTACGCGAATACATCTAAGGGGGTACATACAATTTAATATGTATTTTAGAATTAAGTCAAATCCTACTTTTCAACGAATCTTGAATTCAAATCTTAAATTTATTTTTCGAATTTAGAATCCTTTAAAATGTAGAATTTTGGCGAAAGTGAAACTATTAAAAAAAATGTTATTAAAAAAATAGATGTTCAAGTCTTGGTGCCACTGACAAATGATACTTTGTTTGTCATATCTATTACGCCGTAAATAATAAAAAAATCACATTTTTTTTAGTAAATTTATAATACAAGTTTGTTAGTGATTTTGCTATTCTTCCAAACGCGCAAGTCTATATAATTCCCTTTACCAATTGCTTAGAATTTTTATTTTAAATCAAAGTTTCCATAATAATTGTATTTAAGGAACTTTTTTGAGATATTAAAGAATCTTGAATCACTCGAATACCATAGGATTCGACCGTTCCATCACTTATATATATATATATATATATATATATATATATATATATATAGAGAGAGAGAGAGAGAGGCCCCATACTAATATATATGTATATACACTGGCCCACATATGTTTTCATGATATATATATATATAGAGAGAGAGAGAGAGAAAGAGAAAGAGGCCCCATACTAATATATATGTATATACACTGGCCCACATATGTTTTCATGATAATCACTGAATAATCAAGGCCAGGTTTAGGGTTAGTCACAAAAGACCCGGACCTAAGTACAGTACATGAGATCTGGGAACGGCAGTTTTATTTTAGATGTACATTATAAAATATATATGAAACTTTCATTAAGCACCAACAACTTTGGGGGTACGAAGTTTAAGAAAAATTATATCCGGGCGTACGCGAATAAAAAAAAGGTTTAATACCACTACACCAAGGGGTTGAAGGGGTTTTCCCCACATTATGGCTCCCCATTCTCTCTTTCTACAGGTGGACGCTGGTGCAGTTACTTAAGTCAATTACCTCGTCTTTGATTAGGGTTTTTAAAGATCATGGATAAATGATAATACAATAGAGTTAGAAAGAGAAAGAAAATCCACACCGGTGATCATACAGTATAAGGCTTGAGGCTCGCAAAATATTAGATTGCTGGTTACCGGGAGGTCAAGGTTCAATATACTGGAGATGGTAAGATTAAACCATTATGTTTAGTAAAATATATAAATAAAAAACTTTGCTTGAACAAAATGACAGTCAGTTTAAAAACTAAGTGGCAAGAGGTGCAACTTAAAAAATCCCGATAAAAATTACTAGGATCGGCAAACAAAATTCTTCTCGGGTGGTTAAAAAAAATTACAAAATAAAAACTAACATCGATCCGGACGTAGCCACCTTTGTTTTCAACCTAAACCTGCCTGGTATACGTCCCGCGCCACGTCAATCGATCTAAACGTGATTGGGATCGTTCGGTTGGAAAATATCTACACCTTATCTACGGTAGGAGAGATTTTGAAGTCATACTAATGGTGATGATTTTGGTAATCTGGCGAAGAGAGTGTGGGGGTATAATAGACAATCTATTGGGGTCTGTAATCGTAAAAAGGTTGTATTTTAACACGTCATTATTAATAACACTTGTCCCCATTTCCAGTACATTTTATTTTTGTTTAAATGAGTTATTACACAATATAATAAATCAAATTTATTAGTGTTTTTTTACTATGTTTATAAAATTAAAACCATATTCGTAGACTCGATATATATATATTTTTTAATAACAAAAGCTCCACCTCTCGCTTGTCAAACTAATGATAAGTTTACGCGACTGCTCACTAAGGAGCTCTCTCAGGCTGTTGGCCTGTACTATCATTCATCAGGCTTGAAGGAGGCGTGTACCGCAGGAAGGCTATTCATCTCCTTTAATTGATCACGTGAAGTCAAGAAGATAGGATTAAGAGAGGAATTGCAAGTTCCGTGCAAATGGGGAGAGGGGGCGGGGAATCGGGGGAGGAACCCACCAAGAGACAAATTCACTCGTCGCCTTCCACCTCCCTCCTGCTTAGTGGGAAAAGTTTTTTTTTTTCGATATTTTTTGTATTTATATTTTACATGCGTTACGTTCTATTCGACCAAGCTATCCCCACACTAATAGGGAAGGAGGGTAGAATTTAGAGAAAGTGTACTCACATTTAGCATGGCAGGAGAGTTTAGGAAAAAATCAGTGACAGTACACCCGGATGGGATTCAACTCAGACTTTCCTGTCACCAGAAAAAAAAACAGCCAAAAGTGACGCCTTAGCTTGCGTGCCAACCGATGCAGTTATTATATTAGTAGTTGTTGTAGTATTAGGCTATAAGAGTGGTAAGTTTTAACTATAATTAAATTAATCCTTTATTTAGTGTTCAGAAATGTAAAAAAAAACTTGTCATTTGCATAAATCAGTTGAATTTATATATTAGTATTAGGTTTTAAAGTGCAAAATGTTTAAGATGAACTATGAACGATTTTTGTCATAAGTTACAGATTTTAGAGTAAATTAAAAAGCCAGCAATTAACCCGGTGGAGTGTGAAGAGGTATTTACGAGAGAAACAGGGCAACGTTGGCACTATTAACGATTCATATAAAGTGTAGTGATAATGGTTGATATTCGGTACTGAGGTCCAACTTTGTGCGGGTGCCGGATGATAGTAGCAAAGATACTGCGATACCTGATTCGGTGGACGTTAGCGCTTGTGCGGATGGTGAAGGAAACTTCGAAGATTGATGGTGGTGCAGCGTGGCGTGTTTTTCTTTCAACAGTCGGCCCCGATACGATCTGACCTTGAGTGATAATACGAGTATATTATACCTCATTACTGAGGGGAAACTCTATTGTAGAATCGCCATTGGAAGAACCTTACTTGAATAGTTCAAATATTTACTATAGTTACTTTCATGCATATATACACCAAGCCTGTGTTAATTGAGCTATCACTTTGACAGATGGTGCCAATATTCACAGATCAAAGATAAATATTTTGTCAATGTTGGTTACTCAACATTAAGTCTTATGACGATTTGAATGATTGGCTTACTACTACTTAACTGCGCATGCCAAGAGTTTGCCCCCGTACCAAATATTTATTTGTGTGTGTGACGTCAGTTGGACCACTGCATGTGAATGGACCTGTACTAGATAGTGCATGCGCAAGTAAGTGTTCACCCTGCACTGGCTATGAGGTCAGTTGGACTACTGCTTCTTCGCAGACTTATAACAATAGACGCTCACATGCGTAAACCCTCCCCGTGCACTGAACTCAACCAATAGTTATCTGGGTTTTTTTCCCCTCCGATGTTAGTTGTACCGATACTTCTACGCACTTATATTAATAGACAGCGCATTACACTCCGCCTGCAATGCATTTGATCAGTGGTTCTTTGTGTTGTTTTGACGTCAGTTGAGGCAATTCTGTTGTGGTCTACATTAAAGGTGGGTATTTATTGCAGGCTGTAGATTTTATGAACAGTCTAGAAGTAATAGGTATATTATGCTACTATAAAATTAATGTTGAAGTGCACACTTGACAATATATTGATTAACAAATAAAAACACAGATCCCACCATATTGGTTTGAGGAGAGAAGAATAGTAGCTAAGAGAGGTGATATATTACGAAATAGCTAAATAAACGAACTGCTAATTAATATATTTGATTGTTGTTGAAGAATATCTGATGGAAGAAAACATCGTTAGTTTGTGAGGAGTAAGATATTTTATTTAAAGCTCTGCAGTGTATGTATAAGTAAAGTAAACTAAGAATAGGTAATATAAGAATAATTTGTATAGGTTGTGCCAACTACCGCGGTTATACAATAGACGGAGGTATAGTTTATTATTTAACTTGCGTTAATAAGATATGTTGAAAATATAAACTGAGATTTTTAAGGTAAAATTGTAAAATATAGTTTATTTATTTTATTATTTGAATCTCAGAAACATAATTCTAAAAGCAGATACCCTTTTACTTTAGATGTAATATATTTAAAAATTGGAGTAGTTTACACTCTCGCTAAATACAGTGTCACAGTAACACTAAGTTAATAACCAACTATTGAGCAATAGTCCAGATCCTGATTTCAATACCCCACTTATATCATATTTGGCTAATCATGTACAGTCATGTACAATGATATTCAATTGCATTTTTATTTTTGTTGAATTATAGCTAAGGACGTTGCCTACCTGTGACGTCACATAAGGGAATATAGGATTCCCCATGTTAATGAATTTACATTTTAGTTAACAAGTTTTAAAGATATAATGTTGAAACAAAAACTATTTATTATTAAATAATTCTTAAACTAGTGCTACAGTGTCACAAAATTATTATTTTTATCTTGAAGTAGTTTTATTTGTAAACGTATTTTTTATAAATCATTTTATAATAATATTTAGCACCGCGTCTTACTACCCGTTCGGGTTATACGCTTTAAGTACTAATTACGCTAATGGATTAGGAATGGGGAAGGTTGAATTAGAGGAAGTGAACCCGCATTTGAATGAAGGGAGAGTGGAAAACCATTTAGGAAAAACCACCCCCAGTTCACCCGACCGAGATTCGAACCTCGATCTCCCCGTCCTCAGCAGTCAAGCTCAACACGTCAAGCGCGTTAGCCAACTACGCCACCGAGGCGGGTTTTATAAATCATCTACAACTTATACTATATGACTCGGTCATTAAATTGTTTGTAGGAGTCTTCCTGCCAGGATGTAGACCAAAAATGTATGTGGTAGCATATGTCTATCTAGAATAAAAAACAAGGAAAAGGTCATTTTAAAAAGTAAGTCGATATTTTTACGGCACAAACAGTAGTAGTAGTTGTTGTTGTTGTAACCTTGTAAGCTTGTCAGAGGAAGAGGGGAAGTGTTATCAATAGATAAACAAGAAGCCTCACAGGGTAAACTGATCATTACCGCCTCTGTGGTCTAGTGAGTGATCAGACAGAGTTCCTGGCTACAGATCCATAGGTCCCATGTTCGATTACCGGCACCTCCTAAATTTATCTGTGAAGCAGTGTGTCTGGAACGGGGTTAAACTCAGCCTCGTGAAGACAAATGAGGAGCTACTTGAATAAAGAAGTAACAACTCTGGTTTATAAAACTGAGAATAGCGGCAAGAAGGTTCGTTGTGCTGACCATATGACACCCTATATCCGCAAATGCTGGTACTATCATCGCTGATGGCAGCGGCCGCTTGGTCGGTATAGCTCGCTTCCGGGCTCACACCAGTTAAAGTTAGTGTATACGTGTGATAATGCTTAGACTGCTTAGGTGCGTCAAGTTGAGATGCAACCCGACTCGAAAAGTAGCTTTGAAATCTCCAAGAAGGTAACGTCGTTAATACCGTTACTAAGCGAATAGAAGATCCAATATAGTACAATCAAATTTTCACATAAAGAACCTTTTAGAAAATACAAATATACTTTTTTGCTGTCAACATTGATAAAATGTTGTTTTATTATCAGTTTAATTTTCAATCAAAAGTGACATTTAGAGAGTTCATGACTTGCCATATGAATATATGAACATTGTTTTAGTAACGTTTACAAATGTCAAAAAAGTTTACTATCGAACATCCCAAAGTATTGAGAAAAATTCTACCCTAAAACTTCTATAAATAAATAAATACTTAGCACCGCATCTTACTACCGGTTTGGGTTATACGCTTAGGTACCAATTACGCTAAAAGGTTAGCAATTGGAAAGGTTTGAATATAGAGGAAGTGAACTCGCATTTGCGTGGAGGGAGAGTGGAAAACCATTTAGAAAAAACTTTCACCCGAGCGATACTCGAACCTCGATCTCCCCGTCCTCGGGAGTTTAGATCAACACAAAACTAACGTGTTAGCTAACTACCCCACCAAGGTGGATTGAAACGTCTATAAAACTTTGCATTCTCATCCACTGGGTGCTTAGTTAATAAAATTTCAAGGTTTGCATTATTTCATATAGTTAAAAAAAAAGTCAAACTCAAAGTTACTGCACATTTTTATTAGAATGTGTATCAATGATTAATTGAAAATTAGTAGAAGCATGGTAGGAAGGTTGGTCAGGTTACTTTCATTCATTCATACGTCAAATAATATATTTTGCACTAGAACTTTTTTATAAATCGTATCACTGTCGATAAATAGTAAAAAAATATGGTGGTACCATTCGTCAATATTGGGAACAAAAAATTAAGTGTTTATGTGTAGCCTACTAACTAAACCCTTCCTGCCATTATTTATTTATAATATTATTTGTGAAGTAAATGTGTTCATTATACATTGGTGGTCACGCGGACTAAATGTCAGTCTTATCTGGTCTGGTTTGCCGGTGACAGAGAGGTCGAATTTGAACTCCCGGCTTGGAATACTAATGGTGCTTCCCCTCTAAATGATTTCCTAATTTCCCTCCACGCAAATTCGGATACATTTACACAAAATTATACCTTCGTCCACTCTGCGCCATTGGCTTAATTGATGCAGACGGATGGTAAAAGGCAATGGAGGGACCAATAAATATATTTTTACCCGCTGTGTCCAAGGGGAAGGCATGTCAAAGTCGTTTGTTCATTAGGGTCAAATATAAAAGTGAAAATATTGAAAGAGCCGCATTTAAAAAGAATAGTACAAAAATAAGATTAAGATTATATAGTATGTGACAAGGTACTAAAAAAACTTATATATGTGTATATTTTTAGAAATACTGTAGACCCTACCCCTTTTTTTTTTACCAGAAATATGGAACCTTTTATTTGCAGCAATGGTATTTAGTTCTATGCTTTGAACTTTTTGGTGACTTCACTTTCTGATGACAAACGCGTGTCGCAAGCCGCGATCGCTTGAGTGTTTGTTCCTTTTCATAAGAGGAAACAACTATTCACACATATATGGGCTGCCAAACATTGCGTATATTTGGTGCACAAATTTAACACTTTTTGAAAGTCAATCTTTGGTGTGTAAAAAGTAAAAGATTTGGTATAACAACCTCACCTGCTAGATTTCCCAAAATAATGGCCAATTTCCAAATGTCTTAACCTGAAAATGAGCATTTCTAAAATGTTTATAAAAATAATCCGGCCGCATTGTATGTTTGTTGGTTCATCAGAAAGTCCTCGGGCCGCAGCCGCAAGATCGACATGCCTGGTCTAAGGCGTCACTGTCATGTTAGAGTGACCTGCTAAAGACGGGGAGATCGGAGTTCAAACCCCAGTCGGGTAATTTGAGTGACTTTTCCTAAATGTTTTCCCACTATCCCTCCATTCAAATGCTGGTATATTACCTCTAAAAATGCTTCCTTCTTTATCTCTATCTCATTATAGTAACTATCATATATGCGTATAGCCTGAATAGATAGTAAGACGCGGTGATTTAAAAAAATGTTAGGGCTAACTAAACATTTACAATAACGATATGGAGACTATAAAGATAGAATTGTATAGGAAATGTGTCTGCATTTGCGTGGTGGGACAGAGTGAAGCCATTTAGGTAAAATCATCTTAGTACACCCATCCGGGATACAAGTCCCGACGGTACCGTCACTGGAAAACCAAGCCAAACGAGGTTGACGCCTTAGTTCATGTGGACACTAACAAAGGAAAAGGAGATTAAAAAACTAAATCAATAATGAAATTAATGTTCAGTTATGGACACAGCTTGTCGAGTTTTAGGTTGATGTTGACATTGGGCTGGAGGCGCTTTGGATTCCCGATACCCAATGCTGTCTCTTTACTCCTTCTTATACTAAATGATCACTGGTTTTTACTTTCTCATAAAGAAGTATTGTAATCGTGGAAACTGTTTACTTAGATATGATGAGGAATCTTACCTTTTAAGTGTTCTAATTCTCAAAAACAATTGGTATGTAACTTTGTATGCCCCTTTGTACTTGGGAATGTAGTCAAAAAGGTTTGGTGGATTTCGGTCAAACTTGATATTTAGATGTTAGATAGGTCTAATTATAGTTTGAGGCCAAATTATGATTTTTATTCTACCCCTAAATTTTTTCGAAAAATATTATCATTATTATTTAGTTTACTTGGGAGTGCTTCACTTAGTATAGTTATAATAATAATAATAATACTACTAATAATAATGCAGTTTCATTCTTTCGAAACCAATAATTTGAGGTGAGTTTACTGAAGACAAAGTTTGTAAAAGTTTAAATTTTTTTAAAGTGATTTTTCAATTATTAATTTTCTAGCACCACGTCTTACATCTTTTTCAGGTTATAAACATAAATACTAATTAAGTTAAATGAGTTAGGGATGAAAGAGATTGAATTTAGAGGAAGTGTACCCGCATTTGCATGGATGGAGAGGGTGAAGCCTTGGTTAAAAACCTTAATGCACCCAACCGGGATTCGAACCCTGATCTCCCTGTCATCAGCAATCTAGTATAGTGCGATAGTGACGCCTTATACCACGTGGACACCGAAGCAGGTTTCAATTATTTTCAATATTTATATTTCTGAAGCGTGTTTCATACGATTATTAAAATTATATATATTTAGTTCAGTGACATGGGTTGCGGGCGTGCGACGAAAGCCCACTCGCCTCACAGATAACAAACACCTCACTTTGAGCAGACATTGCAGCTCAAATCAGACGTTACCTCGTGGTGAGGTTTTATGTAGTCTAGTTTAGAAAAAACAGTATTGTTGGGACCAGTGAAACAGTTTTACCATATTTTAACAAATACCACAAAACTGAAAGATAAACTATTTTAAAATGAATTAACTATCAAACTGATCCCAATGCCGCTGTTGTCGGGAGAATGTAGAGAAAAGCACTTCAATAGGTTCCCTGGTTTAGAATGTAATCTTGTACCTAACATCAGGGTTAATCGGCCGTAAGATGGGCTGAAAGAAAAAGAGTAAGAAGAGGGATTGAGTGAGAATAGGGAATTACAAAGTTTCTAGGAGCTCTTTCAAATAAAGTAACTTGGGATAACCAAGACTCCTCCCCACCCCCCTCCTTCTGCTGCCATTCACGTTATAATGTGTTTTACTGCTAAATTTAGAATACTCGTATCATTCTAGTCAGGGAACCGAGAGGTCTGAGGGTGATTGTGCCCCCCTCACCCCTCCCCACCCAACTCCCACGTTTTAATTTTGAGGTGGCTAGAACTATCTTAAGCTTCTTTCGCTCTACCATAATTTTACACTATTGTTACAAGAGACAAGATTAGTATTTAACGTTTACTTTCTGAACCGACAAATTAATATCAGCACACGACTTATATAAACTAACTTAACTCTAGAGCAGACACAACATCCAGCCCCCGGCCGTTAATTCATCACTATGAAAGGGGAAACGCAGATTTAACCAATGATACATTTTTCGGCCATGGCAGAAATCTAACCCGGGGCTCTTAGCTCAGTTAACAAACACTCTACTGACTGAGCCAAGATGTTGGACGCAATTAAAGTCAATTTGTATATTTTAAACTTATTTATATAACTCAGTACTGCTACATTTATAGTAGGAAGTTATGGCAGCATCTTCCAACAACAAAAGTTATAAGAACTTATTTAATATATTTATAGTCAAGTCATGTGATCTGCACTAATTATTTTTCATAGATAGTATTTATACTGATAAAATATGCTGGTGAAATTGTTTTTTTAATCCAATAATAACCAGGGGGGAAAAATCTAATTTCTAAAGCGTGTCATTTGATTACAATAGCCTACATTGTGCCAACAAAAGCAAAAAAAAAAGTGCTACACATGGATAGCCCTCTTAAAATAGCTTTAATAGTTAACCCCTGAAGCCCGATTCTTTCCCCCCTCCCTCGCCATCCCATTTCGAAGTACTTCCGGACACCTGTTTTGACACCCCGCCCCTCCCCCCTCCCTTTCCCAATAATCTTCCGTTCTGTGCGAATGCAACTCCTGGTTGCGCCAGCCATGGGTAGAAATATTATATAACTAATGTCTTGGGTTGTAAGTAAAAACTGGGTGCGTGACAGTGTGACAAACTTCACGACTGTTATTTCCCAGCTGATGGAAGTTCCCGACGAGCTATTTATAGTTTTATTATTGATTCCATGAGACAGTTAAGGTTAACCAAGTCAAAAAGGAAACTCATCCTTCCTCCTTTTTCTTAAAACAAGGACACTCACATTACTCACTGTCACATAATTTTGTATCAGTGCGCCGTTACTAAATATGCAGACCCACAAAATAAGTTAAAAAGAAAGCTACATCCAACACTATACACCCTATGCACCATATTTTATTGGGTGGAAGGTAGGGGAGCCCTACTTGAGGTGGTTTGTGGTAAGATCCCCAATTATCAAACAGTAAGGAATTGTTTAGAAATTAAATACCTTTGGAAAAAAATAATTAGAATATTTTAATATAATTGTGGTGCTAGGAATTGTATAAGACAGGAAGAAATTATTTATAGTAAAAAAAAAGGTATATATCAATTTTCATATATTTATAGGTATAGTAATTTGGACCGCAGCTGTCACTTTTGATATATAATATCATTATTTATAAAGTAACATTAATAACATTGAAACCCGCCTCTGTGGCGTAGTTGGCTAAAACGCTTGTCGTGTTGAGCCCGACTGCTAAGGACGGGGAGATCGAGGTTCGAATCTCGGTCGGGTGAACTGGGGGTGATTTTTCCTAAAATGGTTTTCCACTCTACCTCCACGCAAATGCGGGTTCACTTCCTTTAATTCAACCTTTCCAATTCCTAATCCCCAAGTGTAATTAGTACTTAAGCGTATAACCCGAACGGGTAGTAAGACGCGGTGCTAAATAATAATAATAATAACAATAATAATAAAAAAAAATAACATTGAAAGCTATTAATGGTGACAGAATTTTATTTTTTATTTTTATAAAATATTATTCCTACCAGAATCAGCCTGGATATTAAGGAGTAATATAAAAATACGGTAGGACCTACAATATCTATTATTTTGGAGAGGGTGTCATCCCTCAATTCCCACCCATTGTGTTTTTAAACACTTTCAATTGTTTAAAAGGAGGCTTAATGTAAGAAAAATAAGTTTTAAAGGTGTTAAATGGGAGATCACTTAGAGTAAATGCAGACGTTTAAAATTCCCGGATTATTTATGAAGTAGTTTGATATATTTTAATAGGGTTTTCACCAAAATATAGGCGAAAGTTCTGATCAGCTAATAAAAAATATAGATTTTAAGTTTAAAGTGTTGTTCCAATGTGTGTGTATATCGTGCATAAAACATTATAAAACAATCTCATATTATTTTAACATTTTCTGTTGTGACTATCAAAACATGACTCTATTTTATAGGGGAAGGATAGATTTAGGTTTATAATATTTTGCTTTAATCTCATAAGTACACATTTTCACGCAAAGCCTCGTTGAGTATTTAAAAAAAATTAGAATCAAAATTAAAACTTTTTAACTGGTTAGAAACCTGCTGATAATGTTCGCCTACATTTTGATGAAAAGGATATAAGAAAATATCTAAGATTTCATAAATAATGTGGGGTTTCTAAACGTCTACAACGGGTTTTAGTGCTCTACTATATGGCAAGAACCCTTCACATGTTTTTGTTAGAAACGTCACCTCGAGTCACCGCAGGCAGAAAGAAACCTGCCCTTAAATACAAAGTACGGCCTTGATTTTGAGAGAAAGGGAACGAGGTTTATTGAATATTTAAATTCACTAGTTTCAATCTAGAGCAAACATTTTATTATTTTCAAAAAAAGTCTTGTTTCACTACTTACTTACCAAGACCAGGAGTGTAGGGAGGTGTCAACCGGCTGTCGCGTCACAATACATTGTGGGGATAAGGGTCACCCACACCTGGAAAAAAAACCCATTAATATGTGATTATTTCAAATTAATCCATCAAGACCAAGTTACTGGTGTACCTAGGATTGGAATGAGGTAAAATGGAGGCTGGGGGTTACAAAAAATCTTCAGATAGTGATCAAGGGCATCGCTTACTCGAAGGGAAATATATTCACACTGCTTTGTTTCATTAGGGAATTACAATAAATTTTTTTTAGCACCACGTTTTAATACCTCTCCAGGTTATACGTATATTTAGGCACTACTAATTACGCTAATGAGTTAGGCGAGAGGAGGGTTGAATTTAGAGTAAGTGTAACCGGTTTTGCATGGAAAGAGAGTAGAAACCCATTTTGGGAAAACTACCCTCAGTGCACCCGATCGGGATTAGAACATTGATCTCCCTTTCATCGGCAGTCCAGTCTAACACGATAGTGACGTCTCATACCATGCGGCCACCGAAGCAGGTATGTAATCAACAGTTCTAAGGCTTCAAAAATCACTAAAACAATCTTCAATTATTCTAGAATGTTATGTTGTGACCCTGTAAAAACGATTACTATTTGGTGAAGGATCTCAATGAAAATGAGCTAATCATCCCTTTTAATTTTTAATTTTAAAACTTGTCGACCTCGGTGGTCTTGGGGCAAAGTGCATGACTCAAGACCCGGTATTCATGGGTTCAAACCTGGCAGGGGCTGACATTTTTCTTGGGCGATAAAAATCTGTAGCACAACTTCCTTCGGATGGGAAGTAAATCCGTTTGTCCCATGTCGATTGTAGCATGTAAACGAACCCTGGAAGGTATGTGAAAATACCTGTAAAATTGATAGGCCCTTTTGCTTTAGTTCATAAAAATTATCTGATATAATAAGTCGATTCAGAAAATGCACGTTAAATACATTAAATAAATACGAGAAAAACAAAATAATTATAAACCTCAAAATTAAAAATTCCTGGAATTCTTTGAATTATCCCTGAAAGTTTACACACTGTCCGTTCCAGTTGGAGCTGTCATGTTGAAAGTATAGTGGTCATGTTCATGCAGTCAATAGTTGCCACCTACTTAACTCACAATAGTTATTAGCATAGCCATAGGCCTATAGTGAAAATATTGATTGGTTATAAAAAAATTAAACTTTCTGATTCGATTGATTTTTGTATTTCGAGGTTATAATATAAAATTTACTGGCATTTTAACTTTCTCACGACCTTTCGGGAGATAGGAAGTATTGTAACCGAAAAAAAAAAGAAAAAAAAAACACAGTCGAGATTTTTGTGGATGTTAAAGATTCCTGACCCCTTGAACCCGAAAAGTTTATTTTTCAATGCGGTATATTTGTCTATCTGTTACTTGGACTAGAGCCGAGACCATTTTACCGATACCACTAAAACTTGGTATCTAGAGTTTTAATAAGGTTCTCCCGAGTAGTTTTTTAATTATATATCCAACCCTAGAATTAAGGGTAGTTTAATAGTGGTGAAAAGAGAAAAAAAAAATCTATTTCCTTAAAATATTCTCTAACGATTATGATTAAAATTCATATCGGCTCACTGTTTAACATTATAAACAAAATGGTGCACATAATTTCCCCATGAAAATAACTTTAGGGGTACTTTACATAAGTAGAAATTTCCAATTTGATTGTCATCTCCGCTACTTTTTGAGATACAAAATATCCTAGTAAGTAAACCACTTTTATTTGAAATATATTTGTATAAAACCAATAGTGTCCTAGATGTAAGCAAATATATATTTTTAATGGATGTCAGGGAAATGGGACGATTTAAGTGTTATGCTCTTTGATGGACAGAGGTTTTACTCTTTACTCAATATGTTTCTGTAACAGTGTATATCATTTCATTGATTCTCTTAGGTAGAATGTGATGATCTTTTTTCCATATGAATCAGATAGCCGAAGCTATCATCTATGCATTTTAGTGAGGCAGCACCACTTAGATATCATATTCTGAAAATTGAAAAAATGACACCTGGACACGGGAATCGTTATTTCTGTAACAATTTATATGATTTAGTTTCACATACCTTGCGAGTTTAAATAAATATTTCCATTTCTAGGTAGGGGAGTGCGAAAGTCTTTGCGGTGAACCTTAACATTTTTTACAAATGTAATAACAAAAAACCTTATATGCTAGCATTAATAAAATATTGCATTGAACACTGATTATGTTTAGTTTGATTTTTCCACACATCTCTCAACAGTTCTTGAATAGTTACCATGGCCGTAATAGTATTTTGATAGACATTTTTTAAATGAATAAAGTCATATCCGAGTTCCAAGATATCCATGGCTAATACTAAATAACTATTGAGATTTCTATGGGTAGAGAACTAAACTAAATGTTTATTCTGAAGAAATATTTTATTTTATCTGACCAGAAAAGTTATTTACCATAGAAAATGTAAAAATTCGAACCTGAACTCGCAATCCCTTCTATTTCACCTCAAATTAAATTTATTTACCGAACTATTCAGACATTAAATTCGTATGATCTGGAACTGTCACATTTTATATATATTATCAATAATAAAATTACACTATTAGTAAAGTAAAATGTTATCAATAGACCCCCTAAAAAAGTAATTTATAAAGTGTATTCTTTACAGAATCCTAATAATCATTTTATCTAGATTGTCAGTGGTTTTCAACCTTTTTACCGTTGCGTACCCCCTCATTCGTAAACACATATCAATTAGTTCAAGACTTTTTTTAAATAATGAATTAATTTAAACCCTTCTTTCCACTTATACTAAAAAAAAACACTTCTTCAAGCATAAATGTACCTCCATAGGCCTACATATATTGTATTATATGTAAGGCTAGAGGTTACAAAAAATCAATAAATATATTTTAGATAAGATAAAACTTATTATAACTTCACAATATGTCAGTGAGGTAAAATTTTAAACATGAATAAGAACACAACATTCCTTTTTTGAATGAAAATTTATAGAACATATTACTAATGAGTATTATGGGGCTTGTTTTCAAGAACACAGGTTTTTTATTTTTCAATAGGTTCCATTTTGGTTTACCTGAAAGAAAAAAACCTACCATTAATAAATTATTTTCATGTGACCTCAATCAATACGCCACGTAGCCCCCGTGATACGCGTACCACAGGTTGTAAACTAATGTTCTGGGGTCAGCGACACATAAGGCCAGGGGCAGATCATTCCAGCATCCCGTTTGGACCACTCTTGGCAAGGTGGGTTGCAGAAACAGTTGACGTGGTGAGAAGAGAGGGAGTCACCTTACTTACGTTTACTCTGTACACACTGTTAGAATTAAATATCGACCTCTAAAATACAGCAAAGCGGACGTGTCTAACAAGAGATGCAAAGATAGTTTTTTTTCTTGTATAGAGAAACTATAATGATCGTGAGATTTCTTGTCCCTTGAGATAATGATGGATCTTTACGTTTTATGTACCACCAAACTCAAAATGGGACTTTCTTTCTGTTCCTCTGAAAGTATGTCCTATGCCCGAGAATAAAGCCGAAACGGTTTGATGGAATTAGTTCAAACGAAATTTAGATGTTTTACGGTCATGTCTCGAGGGTAAAAAGTGATTTTGATTTAGCTGTGATGTATTTTTTAGCTAAAAACTTTTAGAAAATGGATCTAACGATTTTGTTCAAATCGTACACTCTATCTGGGGAGTGTTTTACGTAATAAATAGCACTGTGTACTTGTTTTTTAGGAAAAAAGATTTAAGGATAATTTATTGATGACTTTTTTTAAATTTGAAATTGTTCGAAAATGGCTTTAAATATTGTGTTTAAAAATGTATATCTGAGGAATGTTTTATGTTATAAAAAATAAGGAAGTATGTGATTTTCTTAAAAAAAAACCAAGGAGTCGGACCGGAACGGGAACCGGAACCGATAACAGAAATTAACATTTATTTTTAAGGAACGGGATTCGAAACCGGAACCCTAAATACACTATTCTGAAGAACCGGAATTGGAACCGTTAAATAATGCTAGGTTCATAAAGGTTCTAAAAGGTTGCCGGTAGCACAGCCATAAGCGTTACACGGTTTGGTTTTCTGGTTTCTGTTTTAACTATTAGAAAAATATCCACCGAATCAATGTTGTTTTTAGCACTTTGTGCAAACTATATTTAACAAAACAAAAAGCTTTGTTATTGCTCAAGTTAATATTTTAAGTGTATAGTGTTTTATTGTTGTGCGAATTTCTGTAAATTAAAAATATTGACTATGTTTATACGTAGTTAGTTGTTAAGAGCCATTATTAGGTATTAGGCATAAATTTGTGTTGTATTATATTCCAAAATGTCTGTATATGAATTATGAACAAAGTAAAGTTTTGTACACAAAGGTTGTAAGCATATAAAAAATAAAGTAGAATTAATAACAAGAATAGCCATGATTGTGGCAAAATTGAATGTTTCTAGAAGAGATTTTACACAGAGTCAGCTGGAAAATGTATTTGCCTTTTACTTAATTGACCAACTTAACCATTATAATTTACTAATAGAGGAATTCCAAGTTTACCTTCACTTCCTAACAATTGAAATCTGGAAGAGTTGGCAACAATTGATCGAGAAAGAGAAGATAAATCTGAGAAGACCTGCAGTTCCTACAGAGCTGATATGGAGTTGTCGAAGATATTGTCGACTACTCACCTACCTGTCACACCATCATTCGTGAGTTATAGCCTGTAGAAAATTCAGTCGGTCACTAATTCGTAATCGAGCTACAGATGGCAGTTCAGTCGCTCACCAGTTCGTGACCTACCCCCATACCAGTGATATTATTATATAATTTTAGCTATTGGGGCAATGGTTGTTATGTCTTGGGGCTGTGGAGAAGGTGTAACCAATTCTGGAAGACCTTATTTCTTACCAGAATCCTAGAGTATAGTAGTAATTTGGTACAAAATAAGGCCTTCTAGAACCGGTTTCCTACCAAAATCAGTGTATAGCTTTGTTGAACAAGGGAAATATCAAACGATGAACTTACTTTAAAACCAAACAAGCTACCATGGTAGCGCACGGGAGAATCTTGACTTTGATTGGTCACTTCGTTTCTGTTACGAGACCAGCCAAATAGTCACGCTCTCACGATGGATTACATTTGCGTCATCTCGTAGTTCACATTGAACTAGATAACATCGAGGTGGATAACTAGTTCAACCTGTTCATTATGAAGATACGTTCAATTTGAACTGCACTTCTATAAATTTATATCGTGTTCTTTGAGAGCATACGTCTAACGCTTCTTCGCTCTCGTTTCTTTGAAAAATGTCACAGACAATAGTCACAACCATCTTTCTCAGTTTTCATATCGCCTTCCCACCCCTAAAAGTCACCACCATTAAACCCACGAGGGTCGGATCAATGAGACAACGTGAGACACAATTTGCATAGTCTCCCAGAGGGAGTCTCCCGTGAAACGGGCGCAAACTAATAAGGAATGACAACATGGGGGNTGTTTGTAAGATTATACCCCTGCGTGTTATGCAAATAACGCAGTCTCCATTCTTGTTATATCTGGTTGAACGTTTTACAGCCCGAGTAGGAGACAACCGTAGTTTATTGGTAGTAGAAGTAGACCCCGTGGCTGAGTGGGCCGGGAACCTCTTGGTCTAATGGAACCTAGTTCCGGCCCAGTGAGGGTATAGATGAAAAAACTATTCGGTTTTGCATGTTTCCGTGGCTAAGAGTGATCGATAGTGAGTTTAGAGAATCCTGATTTGATTATGGAATATGCTAAGATATTTAATATTTGTATATGGTTTCACCCTGCTAGTCAATTAGTGGCTATTGAGTACTAAGCGTACGTACTATCCTAAGTTTGTTGTAAGTTGTATACTGATATAAGCTGTGTTTATAAAGTGCACTTTAAATACCTCTCTCGCTCTTACACACACACACAAATAACTGAGAATCATTGCTAATGAAACCACACATGAATTTAATTTTACTAAAACTGGATCCACATCGAACCCACATCATTGGTCACGTGGTATAAGGCGTTCACGATCAACCAGTTGTGTATGGGTTGCAAGACAAAGAATTAAAAAAACAGGTCACCAGGGATCTTTATTTGACCTACAATCAAATAAGCCAAGCCCAAGTATCTAGTCCTATCTATCTTAACTTTCAGTTAAATAGTTTATTTTAATATTGACGTTGAGGGAGTTGGATTTTGCCTAATGTAAATGCATAACGAGTGACATGAAATCGACATTGGCCTGAAGGCCGTTTTATTATCAGAGTATAGAATACGACTCAAAAGATAAACGATATAATATTTAGAAAGTGCTGACAATGCGCAATAGTACATAATTGCAATAACACTTATCAAGAAGCACTATATGTACTTAAGTATACAAAACAATTTTAAAAGAAAGCGTTCAAAGCACATTTAACACAATTAGAGAATATTCAGCGTTAGGAAACATTACCAGTTCCAAAGTAAACAGAGTTGATTATTGCGAACAATACGCCAATTAGATTGTAAGCATAGATACAACCTATCATCTACACATTATGGCTAAGTCGTTCAAAATATAAATATAAATACATGATATTAAGCTTTGCTTAAAAGTCTATACATATCACATTTCCGTATTTATAAACATGTTTTATAAAACAACTAGTAGAGTTTTGCTCGTAGCTATACACCTGGATCTAATGTTTATTAGAAGCATCACTATTCTCGTCTAATGACCCGTGAGGTGGGGGAAACTTGGAATCACTATTACTGTAAATATATGGCAAAAGAAATAAAAGCCAAGAGGGCACACGAAGATTAAATTAAATAATTTAACTTGTCAATAAATCATCCTAGCTCGGATTAAAAAGGTTTAATATGTCAGTATCCAAAACAAATTCTAAAACCAAAAGAAATTTAATTTAGTAAAACAAAACAAATAAATATGTCAAAGCATAATCAAATTTAAGCCCTACATAATTTAGAATGAGTTTAGATGTTGCCATGTTTTCAAATAAAACAATTATAAAAACAAGTTTTCTCCAAATTAACAATCACTTACATGTTGGTAAGCCCCTAATTCCTATTAGCATCAAAAAGAGTAAAGTTCCATTCTGGGTACTAGCTTATATTTCACTTTGAACACCGGGGAAAAATAGGGGGATATCACATGACCAATGAAGTCATCAACAGCAAGTCAGAAATGGCCCTCTCATCGACGCCCGCGCACAATGTCGTGAGGATGACCATGAGGGGGTAGGGAGAGACACGTGATAGCACTTCTCGCTCCTTTCCCCAAGCTTTAACGCCTGCGCAGCGTCTTGAACTCGGGGATACCGTACAAGCAAACAGAGGGCACAAGCCACTTCATGACTTCATTCTTGTTTTCTTGCCAAACTCTTAACGATAAGCAGTGTTCTGTGTTGACGTGCGTGGAGTGTCCATAATTAGGCGCTGACTTCCTCGTAAAATGGGGTGTGTATACACTCTTTTAAGGTGGCGGAGGTTGGTGGCGATGATAGTTTGTAGCCACGGTACATCGATAGAGCGGAGTTCCGAGAGACGAGGAGGTCGATACTCGAATTTTGACAGGGCGCACTAGGGGGTGGATTCTTCACATGTAAATGAATCGTTTTCCCATGCTTTCTCCACACTGATGGAGGTGCATTTCCTCAAACCACTTTTCTCATTCCAAAACCATGGATTAATTAAGCCCATGTGTTTAAAAGAAAAAACTAAAGCATACAATTTGAGGAATCTCTAATGGTTAATAATAATAATAATAATAATAATAAATAACTAGTTAATTTATTGTAGGCCTATTCTATGTATAGTTTTTAGTGTTTGAAAAGTTAGGAAAAGTTTGCCTTTTATTACACCCAATAAAAGCAATATGAACTAAAGAAATCAAAAAGTAAACCATATTATAATAATAGTTATAATGATAATAATAATCAGTAATAATAAATAATTGTATTATAATGGTACAACTAATTTATTTGGATTAATTCTTACATTTATAATTTATAATGTTTATATTTAATATAAGTGCACTGAGCATGTTATATAATATTTCATTAAATACATTTAGTAGAAGTGTAGAAACATGAAGCACAAATAAAAATAAATGAACGGATTTTTCAAAAATTTCAATATTTCGGAGCCATATGGCATTATTTTTGTGTTTTCACATGCTACACACGAAGGATTTGATTTGTCTAGAGCTAGATTATAGAACCAGAAGCTTTGCATTTGAGGGTTGCGTACCATCTCAATACTATTTTACTGAACTTACTTTCAATATAATATAATATATTCCAAATTTAGTGATAATTTCGTTCCAAAAGTGAACTGGTTCTGGGTCTATAATTTCGCTTCTCAGTTTCAAATTCCTCTAATTACACAAGCTAATCTAAGATAATTTCGTCTCTCATGTAAATATAAATATGACATAACTAGCTACCAACATATAAATATGACATCACTAGCTACGAACTAGTCAAATGTAAATGTGGCATCACTTACAAATAACTAGCCAGTGACATCACTAGTTTCGAACTAGTCAAATGTAAATGTGGCATCACATAATAATAACTACCCAGTGACATCACTAGCTATGAACTAGTCAAATATAAATGTGGCATCATTTACTAATAACTAATCAGTGGCATCACTAGCTTCGAACTAGTCAAATGTAAATGTGGCATCACTTACAAATAACTAGCCAGTGACATCACTAGCTTCGAACTAATCAAATGTAAATGTGTCATCATTTACTAATAACTAATCAGTGACATCACTAGCTACGAACTAGTCAAATGTAAATATGTCATCATTTACTAATAACTAGTCAGTGACATAACTAGCTACAAACTTTACTTTACATCCATTACTGTTTCCAGCCTGTGGTTGTTTTTTATTCAAGCCAAATATTTTCCACTACCGTCTTGCTTGGCCTGTCGTAACTAGTACAAATTATACTCCATTCACGGTAGGAATTTCTCTTTGAAAGGTCTTTTTTCCTACCAATATCCTGCTATATAATAGATTTCTGGTAGGGAAAAAAGGCCTGTCAGAAAACAATTCCTACGCTGAACAGACTTTAGTCATCTGTATGCCCTCTATTTATAAACCAATTAAAATATGTATTAAACTACACTCTAAGACTATTTTCACTGCCATTCACCTATATTAATTAAAATGTGTATTATAGGCCTATCGAGTTAGAATGTTTTAACAGATACCAAACTAATAGCTGACATTCTCAAAATCTAAATCGGTCCCGGTTCTCATGAAAATAACCGACTTGAGCCATTACTATAAAATAATATTAATTATATTAATTATTGTTTGGAATAAAAGTCCTAGACTACATTGCTTTCAGCCATATTGTAATAATAAAACAGGTAGGCCTATTCGCTATGAATTCGTTTATCAAGCGGAAATTATTATATGTGTGACTTGCACAAGACGTTTATGAGACTTTTGAATTAAAGGTTAAATTAAAAACACACAAATGCACTTTTTTCAATAAAAAAAATCTATGCAAAATAGCCACCATTAGGAGTGTAATGAAGACGAATGCTTTTGTTTATTTTCTACCGCGCCATTATTCTATCAGCCCAGGCTGTAAACAATCTCTAGCCCGCTTCGGTGGTCGCTTGGTCTAACGCGCTACTCTCGTAGTAGACTAGACTGCCGATGACGGGGAGATCAAGGTTCGAATATAGGTCTGTCGGGTGTACTGAGGGTGGATTTACCAAAATGGTTTTCTGCCCTTCCTCCACGCAAATTTGGGTACATTTCCTATAAATTCAACCTTCCTCATCCTTAACTTATTGGCGTAATTAGTGAATATGCATATAACCTAAACAGGTAATAATATGCGGTACTAAAAAAATATTTTTACGAATAAAAAACCTTAAACGTTAAATTAAAATGTTCAAGATTGATAGTAACAAAATAAAGACAGCTCAAATTGTCCTAAACAAAATTGATTTCAGAACAAAAGGTTTTAGCCAAAAAGCGCATATAAGTTGTCCAACCAAAAATAAACAAAAAATTGTTCAAAATATTAAATAATTGATAGGCGTATACCTAAGGTTGGTTATTAAAAAATAATTTTATTTTTTCGTCAATCGTTGTATTTTAACTGAAGCTATATTGACTTAATTGGAGGAAGGGAGGAAAATATATTCGGTACAGTCAATTACAATTTAACTATTTGGAGGGAGGGAGTAAAATTAGCTTGGTACAGTCGATTACAATTTAGCATCCACTTTCCCCCTCTCCTGCCGAGATAGATTCAGGCACACCATCCACGAGAACACAACCTCTCCGGAGTCACGCGGTCCAAGGCGCCAGACTCGCCGGTGATAGGAAGACGCAGAGGGAGTGATGGTTTCAAATGTGATTACTGTGGTTTTACCATCATCCTCTCTTCAAGCTAATACGGATGAATTTAATCTTAGCTCTTACCAGCACTACCTCATAAATTAGGCTGTTAAATGACCCTTGTGTCCGACACCTTGGATATGTTGCTAACGCGTAGATGTACTGTTTTAGGTTAGTTTCCCGGAAACGACTCAAAAATTATATACGAGTATTGGCGAGATTGGCACTTACCCACCCTTTCACTCTGATGGATCAACGGCAAGGAGACTGGATGTTGTATCTGTTCTAGAGTTAAGTGAGTTTGTAAGTCGTGTGGTGGGTTATATTATAACCAGTCAGTTAAGAAAGTTAGCGTTAAATATAATTAATAATAAAAAAATAACCATAGTACTAAAACGTATCTTACGTTTTATTAACGGATTTTCAGATCAAGTCTGAACCAAATTATATTCGAGAAAGAGACTCGACTTGAAGTATTCTCGCAGGGGTAGGCAGACTCCCCCCCTTATTACCTTTCTACCTACCACCACATCTCTCCCAGATGTTGCCGCAACCAAGGTTACTCCTACATTCGCCATCCTCCCGTGGGATTTACTTGGAGTGGATGTATGCAAAGTTGCTCCAAGAATGGTTAGTGGTGGGAAAGGTAGGAGAAGAGGGGTTGAGGCATCCCCTCGATTTGAAAGCGGGCAGAGGAGAAAAATCGCAATACATTCAAAAGTCTCCCCAAGTAATCCTAGGGCAATAATGCCCTCCCTTCTCAGGAAGATAGGAGGGGGAAGGGAATGGTGCTACCTTTAAGTTAACGTCATTTAGCTAAAAGCTCTCCGTGTGATTGGATTGTGTATGTGGTTGGTAAAGGGAGTGATGGGGTGAATTCCCTAACTGTCTAAATATATGGCAGGGTTAGGAAGAGGGTGTGGGGGAAGTCGGTCTCTCATAGACGTGAAAGTAAGACGTTACGTCTTCTAGTCTCCCGTGGGGACCCTTGCTTCCATCCTACCCGTAGTTTCAGAAGAAGTGAAAAAAAAACACGAGAAATTGAGTTACTTCGATAAATGATGATGGTCCGGGAAATTTTTTAATCCCTAATCCGATGGCCTAAAGGCTGATACACACAGAATGTTAAGTTAAGCTAAGCTAAGCAATGGTCCTTCTTTTCATTCCAGAATTCAGTGGTGTTTCTTTCTGGTCTGCTCCAGTGAAGATTAATTATGATGGCGTTCTCCAAAATGTCTTGTTTAAGTGCACATGATAGTACTGAGGAAGAAAAGATGCTGCTGTTAGCAGCTGTTTTGAAAGATGAAGAAAATTTAGGAGGTTGAAGTTTATCTGATTCAATTAACGCTTCCACTTTAATATAAACACATTTATTAAATATAAAACCTAAATAGAATATTACTTAAATACGCGTGAAACAAACTGAAAACCAAACTTCAACACTTCTTTAGTTATTTTCACCAAACCAAAACTGCGTCTGTTCAACACGGAGCCCAAGTTGTGTTATGCGCATGCGCAACGTAAGATGGCCTAAGATGGAAGAGGGAAAAATTGTCCAGCCAGCAATCGGAAATAAAACATAGTGCGGTGTAGCAAGGCATAGCTTAGCTTAGCATAGCATTCTGTGTGAATCGGCCTTAAGGCAGGGTTGTCCAACGTTTTTAATCTCAAGCGCCACATATGATTGTCAGTTTGTACTACGGGCCGAAGAGATATTTAGTAATACCATAAACTTAATATAGGCCTACTAACAGCACTTAATAAATAATTACTTTCAAAACTCATAAATAAATTGTAGCTATGGTTGATAGAACCTTTCAATTTTACCGACAAAAAAAGTGTATTAATTTCTCTGAAAGGTATTATAAAATATGTACGTTAACATAATGTCATAAAAAGTATAGCATTATAAATAGGCCTATATATTTAAACATATTTTTATAATTCAAATAAATGAAATTATGATATTTTTATTTTTATTGTAAGCGGTTTAACTTCTACCACCGAGGGTTTTTCCTTAATTTTACTCCAAGATACTGTGAAGGCCACATGTTCAGTGATCGCGGACCGCATTCGGCCTGCGAGCCGTCAGTTGGACCACAATGGCCCTGAGGAGTTTCTTTTTATGTCCACGATAGGTTTTTTTTCCCCTTCCTCACTCTCATTACAAACGAACACATCTCCACGAGCTATTATTCCTTGACCCGCTAAACGAAGTCTACAATGAATCATTTATTGAACCCTTGCCATGGGAAATACCTCTGAGGCTTGGTGCGTTGCTTGGTCTATCATCCCTGGCGACTTTTGTTGGTTCGGATCTCGGTTTGGGCTCAAAATTAGGTGTAGCAGGCATGGTTTGGCATTTAATGTGAATACTGTATTTGGTAAGTGCTGTTCTAGACACTATACGTGCTGTCCTAGGCCCCTTAATGTTGTCATAGGCACTAATTTCATAGTTTGTGTCAAAGTATCTGACTGTACTGAACATTTATGAAACTTTTTGAAACAATAAGTTCTGGGAGGTGTGGTTTCCCCATTTTAATATTTTTAAATGCTCACATTGTTGGACACGTGAAGTCAAGCTCATTTTGCCTGGTTCTCAAGTTACGGAGATGTCGGGGCTCGAATTCCGGCCAGCAGTATTGAGAGGAGCATTTCCTAAATGGTTTACCACTCTTTCTTTAGGCAAATTCGGGTACATTTCCTCTAAAGTCTACCTTTTTTCATTTCTATCCCACTAGCAGAATTAATATTTATGCGTGTAACCCGTTCAGGTATATCTCGATTATGCGAGTCGCAGTGGTGGCCAAGAGGTTTAAGCCGCTGAACTCGTAACTCACTCGTTTGCTTTTTTATGGGGAGCTCATGGTCCAAAACATGGCCAGGTGTACAAGGTGTGGTTTTACACATGTGATGTCTAACTGGTTATTTCCCCTCAAACTTTTCTCCACGCCAACTGGGACTCTATGCCCTTTATCCATTCCCATTAGGTAAAGTCGTTCATGACTCTAGTGCCGAACGTGGAGGTATAAAGTAGAGTCGTATTCAGTGGACGCTCTATTGACAAGTATACGTCTATGAGTGTGCCAAGTAAAGCACTGAGCACGGTGAATTCTTCCCTCATTTACTACAAGTCGCGTTTCCACAGCTCTAGCCCTGACTTGAATAGTGGTAGATAAGAGTTAGTTTGCAGGTGAGTTGAGGGTTGGTGGTACTTCGATATATCTGGAGCAGAGGAAACTATTCTATTGACATGATAAGCAAACATACATTTATCTTCAATACACTTTTCACTGTGGTATGTTTGGAGAAAAAAACTGACGTTTTTATTAGTTTAGTTATAAACGCCAGACTATTATTTATTATGGGGAAATATAAATCTGACCCCAACAATCCCATGGCAATATTATTTCGGCTCCAGTCAAAATACTGTTTCGGCGCCATAGAATTTGTCCTCGTGAACTAACCAAAAAATGTCCATCTTATTTTGCACAGTGTTGTGCCTTAACTCCCAAAAACCCTCAAAAGCTTCTTGCCTCAGACGGTTGGGGAGCGTGAATCCCCAAACCTCTCAAAAACTTCTTGCCTCAGACAATTGGGGAGCATGAATCCCCAAACCCCTCAAAAGCTTCTTTCCTCAGACGGTTAGGTAACGTGAATCCCCAAACCCCTCAAAAAGCTTCTTGCCTCGGACGGTTGGGAAGCGTGAAGCCCCAAGCCCCTCAAAAGCTTCTTGCCTCTAACGGTTGGGAAACGTGAATCCCCAAACCTCTCAAAAGCTTCTTTCCTCAGACAGTTGGGGAGCATGAATCCCCAAACCCCTCAAAAGATTCTTTCCTCAGACGGTTAGGTAGCGTGAATCCCCAAACCCCTCAAAAAGCTTCTTGCCTCGGACGGTTGGGAAGCGTGAAGCCCCAAGGCCCTCAAAAGCTTCTTGCCTCGGACAGTTGGGGAGCGTGAATCCCCAAACCCCACAAAAGTTTCTTGCCTTGGACGGTTGGGAAGCATGAATCCCCAAACCCTTCAAAAGCTTCTTGCCTCGAACGGTTGGAGAGCGTGAATCCCCAAATCTCTCAAAAGCTTCTTGCCCCAGACATTTGGGGAGCGTGAGTCCCCAAACCCCGCAAAAGCTTTTTGCCTCGGACGGTTGTGGACATGAATCCCCAAACCCCTTAAAATTTTCTTGCCTCGGACGGTTGGGAAGCATGAATCCCCAAATCTCTCAAAAGCTTCTTGCCCCAGACATTTGGGGAGCGTGAATCCCCAAAACCCAGCAAAAGCTTTTTGCCTCGGACGGTTGTGGACGTGAATCCCCAAACCCCTTAAAATCTTCTTGCCTTAGACGGTTGGGAAGCATGAATCCCCAAACCTCTCAAAAGCTTCTTCTTGCCTCGGACGGTTGGGAAGCGTGAATCCCTAAGCCCCCCAAAAGCTTCTTGCCTCGGACAGTTGGGGAGCGTAAACCTTTAATGCGCTCTTTATGTCTTTACGCCCCCGACACAATTTAAAATATTACCAGTTTAAAAAAAATAGAATACGTTCAATTTCATTGTTTGGCATTGTGCCAACACCTTACACTTCTATAACAGGGGAACTCGCACCTTAACGAAGGCTTCAAGGTCTGGTGACGTCTCGACTAGATGACGGTGCGTAATATGTTAAATGTTGCCTGCCCCCTCGGTAAAAGGTGTAATAGGTGATAATTGTTCCCCTTCCTCATACATCACACTTTATCAAGACATTATTGTGTCGCTTCAAAAAAAAAGGAGTATTTGTCGAGCTTCATACGAGGTCTTTTATAAAAAATAAAATAAAATAAACCCTTTAATCGTGTTTACTATCATCTTCTTATTTACTAGCATACACCAGCATCAATGGTCAAATTGGTCTAAGGCATCATTCTCGCAATACATAAGACTGCGGCTGATGAGGAGGAAATCAAAGTTCGATTATCGGTTGGGTATACCGAAGTCTTTTTTCTTAAACGGTTTCCTACTCACCCTCTACACAAATGTAGTTACATTTCCTAAGAATTATATCTCACTCATCTCCACCAGATTAGCGTTAAATATGTATAGGCGTATATCCCGAACGGATAAGGAGACGAGCTTTAAAAAAAACCTCGCAAGACAGATGTGACAATTATTTCTATGTGCTATGTGCGCACCTTACAGCTTTTGATTTAGTGGTCTGATTTCTAACAAACTTTGTACACACACATAATATTCCAATCATATTATAGCTCAGAGTAACAATTGTTTTCTAGGGAAAATATTTGTAAAAATGAACTTGATTGAGTATTGTAGCGAGGGATTTAATTCTACGCTCTATTGTTGGTTTTATGTCGTAGGTTAAATTAGTTTCTTAGCGGTGTGTTTGCATAGTCTCATGTTCAGAAAGTGCACGTTAACTACTGAATATTACTAGGCTATTATTTTTATAGTAATAGCCATTGAACTATAATTGGTTTAATAATAACCAAAAACACTCTCAAAACATTTATGTTTTTTTTATTGTAAGTGTGATTAACAACTGTTAAATCTAAAGAGTAAGTTTGAATATATTTCTTGGAGACCATTATTCATCCACAATGATACACACGGGGAAAACCACATTGATAAATCATATGGAGAAAGTCACAATAGTAAATCACATAAGGCTAACTACAATGATAGATCACATGGGGAAAACTGACATGATAAATCACACTGGGAAAACTAAAATGATAAATCACACGGAGAAAGTCACAATGATAAATCACATAGGGAAAACTAAAATGATAAATTATAAGTGGAAAATTAAAATGATAAATCACTTAGGGAAAACTACAATGATAAATCACATGCAGAGAACCACAATTATAAATCAAATGGAGACAGCCACAATGATAAATCACATTGAGAAAACAACAGTAATAAATCACATGTGAAAAAATACAGTGAAAAATCACACTGTGAAAACCAAAGTGATAAATCACATGTGGAAAACTACAACTATAAATCACTTGAGGAAAACTACAACGATAGATTACATGGGAAAAACCACACTGATAAATCACATGTGGAAAACTACAATGATAAATCACTTGGGAAAAGCCACAATGATAAATCACACTGGGAAAGCCACAATGATAAATCACTTGGTGAAAACTACAATGATAAATCACATGGGAAACCCCACAATCATAAATCACATGTAGAAAACTACAATGATAAATCACATGGGGAAAGCTAGTGATATATTACATAGGTAAAACCACAGTTATAAAAACATAAAAATCTTAGGGTAGTTTACCTGACGCAATAAAAGAAAGATAAAGTGAGTGCAATATATTTCGCAATGTTTTTTTCTTCTTAAAATAAACAAATGTTTTTCCAAAACTATGAGAGGTGGTCTACCTACATTTCAATTTTCACAGGGATACATTGAAAAGTTACTAAAAATACTTACATTTATTCATACGTCAAATTATGTGATCTACAGTTCTGCAACTTTTAATAGTCAATATCTATATTATAACACTAAAAATATAATAAAATTATATCGCGTTGGACGCTTATGTTTATATTTTTTAAAGGTTTTTGCTACCAAAATCCTAAAGTTTTGTGTGCAACTTCACACTTTAGTTGGGAGCGAAGTGAGTAAGTACGTCAGTCGACTTGGTTAATTTCTCAATTAGTTCCACATCTGCAAGGGGAGGGGAGTTGGGGGGGACTGTCAGCCACACACAATGAAGAGCGATTACAGGAAGGTTGACGCTTTCATTTCAAAGAAAGAACAAGGTAGGGGGAATGGGGGAGATGATGAGTTGGTTAGAGTGGGGGAATAAAAGGACCCTCGTAAACCCGTGAAACTGCTACGTTTAAAGTATCTACCAAAGGAATACACACTACACAACTTGGCGACAAAGAGCAGCAGATGAAAAGAACCCGGAAGCTCGAGTCTTATACAAAAACTTTAGTGTAAGGAGATTAGACAGGAGGCGAGATCTGATATGGAAAGTTATCAGCGTTCAGCGTTTTCTGGTGTCTTCACGAAAACTATCGGGAGCACAAATTATGGTAGTCAGGATATTCTTGTGGCATAAATTCAGCTCTAAATATTGGCATAGGTTTCAAAATTTGTACCGTTAGTAGTGCAAACGCCGAATCGCGGATGTTGAAAAAAAAAAAAAAAAACTATAA
>CABFVZ010000755.1:115053-135905 GCA_902151445.1 Timema monikensis
GAGTAGGGGGCAAGTAAGTGACAGGCAAACTTATTTCCTGGAGGGCTCTGTTAAACCTCTTCTAGAAACATTGAATTTTGCCACAAACATGACATTTATTTTCGGGGATTAACTTTATTTTGTATGCTTCATGTGCAAACAACCTTTGTGTAAAAACTTATCTTTATTCATAATTAGTGAACAAACATGGAACATACAACGCCATTTGGACTAGTACTAAATATTGGGGGTTAGCAATCACTTTATTTACTTACAAAAATAATGCTCAAAATATTTTAATTCCATAGCTAGTAGTCCAAAAGAAACGCAATTTATAAACACAAAATATTAACTTAGTCATTAATAAAGCCTTTTTTGATAAATATATATAGTTTATAGGTAAAAAAAGTATTCGTTAGGTGGATATTTCTTTTAATCGGTAATAGGAAACAGAAAACCAAATTGTGTAGAGTTAAGGCCTTTTGACAACGGAGCTACTCAACTGTGATGGGACTAGTGATTGAAGTCACAAACTGGTCAGTAACTGATTGTTACTTATGTTTCGCACACGATGCTACGCAAAAGTATAGAAATTTCAATCAGTTTCGTACCATCTACCTAACTGCAAGCACTTTCTTTGAGCTTCTAGAATATTTAATAATTATTAAGGTGACCTGGTGGTCTAGGGGTAAGGTGTCAGACTTCTGTGCTGGCGGCCGGGGTTCAATCCCCGGTCCCGGCACAGATTTATCTGATTTCCAAACCCTTCCTACACCTCTGACAAGACATCTTGTGAATGTGTGGAATGCCAGGCCGCCACCGTGGTTCGGATTCCACGTTAAACTGTAGGTCCTTCATTTCATCTCACAATCACCCTACCATTACACATTAGCGTAAGTGCGTATAACCCGAACGGGTAGTAAGACGCGGTGCTAATAATAATAATAATTATTATTATTATTATTATTATTAATATAATGTTTAGTGACTCGAATGCCGAAGATTATTATTATTATTATTATTATTAAAGATATAAGAGAAGATATTGGATTCATCAATACAATGAAAAGAATATAAAATACAAACTATTGAAAATAATAATAATGCTAATAATATTAATAATAATCGACTATTCGTCGCGGCAAGGGGACTGCAACAAATTGATGCAAGCTTTATAGCGTTGTACATAATGTCGAAAGAAAGCTACCTTGAATAGTACATTTAATGTTCAATAATTGTTCATTCATGATAACCGAGTTCGTAGCTGAGGTAGCCCGGCGACTAGCATGTTGAGTTTCCAGCGACTAATCACAGGCGCGTCGTAAACCGGTCCACAAACAGAAATAACATTATCGGTGACGCTCAAGCTACTGGTTGGTAATTTAGGTTTTACTCGTTTCACTTTTGAGTTTTATTTGAGTAGCTACGTGGGCTAAAGGACTAATTTTATGGAGTGCTACTTGAAATATCGACGATCCTGCGTTGCAAAAGGTGTCGTTCATTTGAGGGAAGATTCACAACGCGAAAACAAGAGCATGACAAAGTTGTCTCCCAATGATAACTATGCAGTTCTCTCATAGACATTGATCTCTATAATATAACTAGATGAACATCTGAGGTTGAAATTCTCAAGCTGTCGTCTGCACACCATTGTGTAAGCGAGAAAGAAACTTTTGGGTATATTTTTCTTTCTTACACACATTCAGGGCAATGTAACATTTTGACATCGTTCGCTAAGTTGTATGAATATACATCAGAGTGTATGTGATGGTTATGAAATAAATGTGTTAATAAAAGGATTGGACAGCATAACCAAGTTCAAAACTCATGACTTGTTTCTTTAAATAAGTTAACGTAAACTAATGTATACCAACATTTTGGAAGGTCTTATTTCGTACCAAAACCCTAGCGTATTTTGGTATTATAAAAAAAATCTTCTGGATGGGCCTTCCTGCTACCGTCCTAGAAAGTCGTTTATCCTTCTAAATTATTACTACCACACAGTAGGGTCCTGGTACGAAATAAGGCCTTTCATAATGAGATTATCAAAATCGGGGTATACTTTCTACAAGCCTATAACCTAAATGATCGTCTGAACGTAAGACCACTACACAAAGTTTGTCATTCAAACAAATGGTATCAATTTGTAAGCTACATTATTGCATTATAGTTATTGAACTTTCACTATAATAAGGTTTTTTATCTTATCCTGAACCAATATACAAGCTAATAGCAAACTTTAAATTTATTGTAGCCTAAGCAGAATGTAAACAACATGGATGATAGCTACAAATTTAATATAGCAAAGATTTTATTCATATTAGCTGTGAAACTGAATCCTTTCATATTTATTCACTCAAGTGTGATTTCGCCCAAGAACATTGAAATAAAACGTTAGATCTGTCCCTTTAGAATCAAGCAAACGATAAACTTCGTGTTTACTTGATCTGTGAATAACTTGAGCGTTGCGCTTTGCTCCTTTCAAAGCGATGTATCTATTTATTTCCATTCAGTGCTACCACCGGTAAAAGTTGATAATGAGAAGAAATATTGGTTTTAAACACAAGAAAGTGAGTTCATACAATGGTAATGCACTCTTTAATAGCTCTTGTCAATCTCTAAATGTAATGCAAAATGTCAAGCGTTTCCACAAACAAAATTGAATACAAAACATGTCGGGAACCTCGACTGAAAAGACGCGACATTTCCCAACACCCAAGACACGGGTGGGGAAAAGTTATTTGAGTAAATATATCAATAGCCCGGACGGATGAGTCGCGTGTACAGAACGAAAGGATTGAAAAAACACACACCTTTATTTGGGCCTAGTACACTAAACGTGCACCCAGCCCTCCCTCCCCATGTAATTAATAAATCCTTGTGGGTCGCACACATGACGCTCCTCAATGATTAAATCCCCCGCCCACCCTTTCGCAGGTACGTAAATATGTACGGACGGTTATGTGGATAGCGTGTTAGATTAGTCAACAATATCTAGACAGCCCAAACAAGGGCGATAATAGGGTAAATACAGCTCAGGGTAGAGAGAGAGAGAGAGAGAGATACATGACTGAGGAATCAGATAGGCCAACCACGGGTCTCTGGTTCGATACCACGGATGCTGAAGAAGATTTGTACAGTCTATTCAGCGAAGGAGTGGTGATAAGTGACAGCTAATAAAATTTACCAGACCCACTCTCATGTATCCATTCGCCAAATCATATGAACTGCCAGATTATATATAATTGATTTGTTGTCCCCTTTGACAGCGAAAACTTTCACAACAAATAATTATTTTTTTATTCTAACCATTTTACATTACTGAAACACGAACTTATGAAACTAACCATTTGAATGTTGTTTCTTTTCTTTTTTTGTGTGTGTGGAAACGGCGTATGTGGTTCATTTAGAAATGCTTTACAAACGAGAGCTTTTAAAAGGCTGCGTTCTCTTCATTGATTAAGATGGCGAACCATACTAAATGAAGGTGGTTGATGACGGCATGCATACCGTATTTGGCTGAGTTCATGCACATGGGTTAACAAAATAAAAACGTTTTATCTTGAAACTAATATTCTGTATGTCTCTTTCTCTAAGTTATAAAAAAAAAATTTAATCTAATATTTCATGCACTATTATATTTCTTGTTTCCACAAAAGCGTAAAAAAAACAATAGTTTTATCAATATTTTATGTTCTTCAAATAATTACGAAAAAGCCAACTATATATTAATACTTAGGTAAGTGTTATTAGAAGCGTTTTATAACATTTTTAATTGATGATAAAGTTTTACTAATAAAATAATAATAATAATTTTCACACAGGCATTAGTGACTTTCAATCAATGTTTGCAATAAAAATCTTTTGCTATCTGTCAGTTACCACCACTCCTATGCTGGATCGACTGTACTATACCGTGCTTACCTTGTCTGGTTTCACAATGGCGTGGCATATAATACAGGGTCATAGTGCAATCGGTCAAGGTGAGACTGCTTGCTACCATTCAGGGTATAGGACTACTGAGGGTACTTGGGTTCGTCCTGCTTTACAAATCCTTCCCAAAACATCTTACACACATTAATTAATCCATGCACTTCACTTCTTGGTTCGGCCATGATACTCCTCTGCAGCGACATTCCAAATATCAGGATAGTTTCTCACTTCACCAATAAAATGTTCTATATCCAACTGTTCAAAATCCGATCCCACCATTTCACGTTTTACTGCAAAAAATATCGGATGTGTGCGCTGATCAACTTACAAGGTACTTTTAGAGACCGGACCCGCCTCTGTGGCGTAGTTGGCTAACGCGCTAGTTGTGTTGAGCCCGACTGCTGAGGACGGGGAGATCGAGGTTCGAATCTCGGTCGGGTGAACTGGGGGGGGTTCCTAAATGGTTTTCCACTCTCCCTCCACGCAAATGCGGGTTCACTTCCTCTAATTCAACCTTCCCAATTCCTAATCCATTAGAGTAATTAGTACTTAAAGCGTATAACCCGAAAGGGTAGTAAGACGCGGTGCTAAGTATTTAGAGACCGGGGTTGTAAGTACAGTACCGTTGCGGCGTCGTGGGGAACTGCGGCACATAATGCACCGCACATTTAAAGAACGGATGTGTGCACCGGGCCTTAATAATTAATAGATCCCTCGGCAACACCTGTGAATATTTTCATGATCCTGTTCATTTAGAAAAGGATGAGGTCAAAGAGTTTTACATTGCCTGATACAAATACACGTTTAAAGGGTAGGTTTTTAAATCTCTGTTATGATTACAACGATAGAGACAAAATCACAGCCGTACAGAGGGGCCTGGGATTCACAGGCTTTTTCTCTTTTGTCTTTGAACAAGTTTTAAGGTTACTCCCACTACCCCACTTGACTAGATAATGGGGCTGAACAGCTCGCTGTATCAGCAGCGTATGCCGATAAAAAAAAAACCGCACACACATACGCCTGCCACTCTCTGCTACCCGCGTTTCTCTCTCTCTCTCTCTCTCCCACACACACATACAAAGAACCCCGTCCCGTTTGTTAGGCCGAGGTACTGCAACCACTTGGACAGAGGATGTTGTCAGATCCACTCCCTTTTACAGTCCACGAGGCACTTTTGACAGGGTGTTTATTTTTTGTAGCTTTAACTTGCAAGCACGCGCGCGCGGGTGTATGTGTACTTGGTCTAACCATTCTTCCAGCCAATATAAATACGTAAGTTATATACCAATGCGCTAAGAATAATTATGGTGGAACTTTGAAGAAGTGTACCCGCATTTCTGTTTCAAGAGAGTGAAAAACCATATAAGAAAGACTACCTTAGTACATACAACCGACCGGGATTCTAACCCTGACCTACACGTCACAAACCAGAAAGAACAATACTGACGCGTTTGCCTGTGTGCCCATCACCACGGGTATATATTTAAACTAAATGCACCAGCATTCACATGAAAAAGGGTACAAATAAATCAAATATACACCCGGTAAGAATAAAACTTCGGGTAGTCGAAAATGGATTATAAAAGAGAAGTTAAGATAAAATTCAGCAGCGTTATCATGACAAGAAGATGGGAAAACACATTTGTAAAACCCACCACCTTCTCTGTGCAGCTGACTGGTAGTCGAACCCTGATTTTCTGTTAGCGGTGAACAAGTGCAATGCGAATATAACACAATCTCTAGTGTAAACGACATACATTATCAAATTTAATTTATATTAATGTATGTAATAGAAGTAGTAATTACTTGTTATGAGTGGCTGACCCAAGTATAGGTCTTAAACACAAAAACAGCAAGAGCCCGCATCGTTGGCATATCACTAAAAACAAGGGCGGATCCATGATTTTTGTGAGGGGTAAGGAGGGCTAGTGGCGGTCTCACGGGGCCGGGTAGGGGAGGTTCCCCCTCAGAAGATTTTTTTACATCTATTACTGTTTCCCGCCTACGTCTGTGTCAGTTTTTTTATTCACGCCATCAATGTTTCCACTACCTGCTGGCTAGACCTGTCGTAGCCCTCGGTAACTTCTGACGCAAAAATACCATCAAATAGGGTGAGAATTTGCAACCTTATGAATATTTTTCTTTGTATTTTTAAATGTGTATTAATTTTTGACAAGCAAACTATGCTAGAGGTAAGATTTAATCTTTAGATTGTACTTTATAACAACAAAAATCATTATCTTTAGTCATTAAGCCATAACTGTTCATTACAAAATCTGACCCCATTGGTCGAGGCTAGTTTGTGCCATCAAATGTTTCTATTTGTATTAATGTTATAACTTGACTGGCACAATTTAACCCTCAAAAGGGATCACTTTGTATTTCATTTGAACCATAAGGACACAAAAATATTTTATCATAAGCGAAAAATGTGCCTGAAATAAATTATCTTAAAAACAATTTCTGTTCAAAACATTAGTCTTTAATTGCTTGCAAGTTGGCACTAATAAAAATTGAAAATATTACAAAAAACAAGAATATTAAAATTTAAGAATGATTAAGTACAGTGTTAAAACTTGATATACGTAAATTAAATAGTTAAATTAAAACTAGATTAAATGAAATTTAAAAATTACAAACAAAATATTTACTGATATGAACCGGTCCAATATAAGTCCACAATAAAGAGCCCACTTTTTCATATTAGTCTAGGATTTGATATCTTTTTAAAACGGCTTGTTTAGCATAACATATCTCTCTTTTTTCTGGCCATTTCCAGAACTCACCTAACTTTTGCATTGAATTTACCTTCTTTATATTAAGTCATCATCATTATTATTATTATTATTATTATTATTATTATTATTATCATCATTGCATCTTACTTCCCGTTCGGGTTGTACGCACTTACGCTAATGTGTAATGATAGGGTGATTGTGAGATGAAATGGAGGACCTACAGTTTAACGTGGGATCCGAACCACGGTGGAGGCCTGGCATTCCACACATTCACAAGATGTATTGTCAGAGGTGAAGGAAGGGTTTGGTAATCAGATAAATCTGTGCCGAGACCGAGGATTGTACCCCGGACCCCAGCACAGAAGTCTGACACCTTACCCCTAGACCGCCAGGTCATCGACTCTTCTTTATCAATGTGCCATAAGAATTGTTAAAATATATGTCACAAAGTTACCCCGTAAATGTACGACCAAACAATTCACAAGTCTTACACTCAGCCAATGTTATTAAATAATACATGAAAATAATCATAACAAATAATATTTAAAATAATACATGCCTGTTTTTAATTAAGTTGATTCCTATACGTGATCCAGATAAAAGTAGTACAGCTGTTCTAAAACTAACAACAATGTAAAATTTAATGAAAGGCAGGAAAATGGAGTTAGCCGAGTTATACACTAGATAGCAGCACAGTTCAGATTCGATCTGCATTAAAAGAGTCACCTTTCTTAGAGAATTGGGGCAAGTTCAAAAATATTATTTGTACAATTTCACCCCTTCAGACACAATCTCGCCCCGTTTGACGGTACTTCTAAATATTGGGAGTAATATAGAAATTAATTAAAAAATAATAATAATAGAAATTTATCGTTTATGTTTTTTGTTAATTTTTGTTAGTTAAATTATGTATTAAAAATGTACATTAGTTATCGACAGTGATTGATTGACACGCGAAGCAACTGGCTAGTGAGATATTACATAAAAGTGCAACTAGTGGTAACTATAACATAGACTTAATTGGTTTATTTTTTAATTATTATTAATACTAAATAAAAAATTATTTAGGGATAGGGATACAGCTCTAGATCCGCTCCTGACTCAAAACAAAATACATTACTGTAAGTTCCTAATGACACAATGTTCGAGCATCGAACACGGCACCGTTAAATAAGCTGACAGGTACAAATAAACAATACACGCTTGAACAGCTGAGCAAGTGGGAAGTGTCGTATGAACCGACCGGAATTGGATCTTATTTCCTGCGCGTCACAAGTTGCCGGTCCGAAAAACAGCCAACACCCAGATAGGTCCGTCCAGCCAGTGGCGTGGCTTGCCCCTCAACAATACTTCTAGTATCTAACTCCACGTGTATATCTACAGAGTGTACAGTAACATGTAGGACCCAATTCAGCGAAAGACAGGAAAAACAAAAACAATGAAAAAATGTCATATACTCATGTGTCCGGCCAAGATGGGTTTATGTGCTGGCGTGTTCGACTCTCAGAAAAAGAACTGAAACTTTTAGTTGTGTGAACATTTAAAGTTATTTCATGAAAAAAAAAGTCTCAATACTTTCCTTTAAATTTTATTTATTTAAGGTATTTAAAGCGTACTTTAAAAGCCGACTAATTATATCAACACAAGAAAATTTCTATGAGCGAGAGCGAAATGGCCTACCAATTTTGCCGGGAAAGGTATTTTCACATGCCATCCAGGGTTCTTATAACATGTCACACTCGACATGGGACCGACGGTTTTACTTCTCTCCCCGAAGGATTTTTATCACTCAAGGAAAATCCGTCAACCTAGATTGGGTATGATCCCACGAACATCGGGTCCTGAGGTGAGCACTTTACCCCAAGACTCCGAGATCGACTCAACTTTGCTAATTCTGATTTAACGTACAACCGTTGGACTGGGTGCGTAATCCATTTTCTCATTTTCTGCTGCCGCGGTTGATTACCCTGAACAAACCAGCCGACTGCAGTTTTTTAATTCGATGTTAGGTAGGTTAATGAAATTGACGCATATGAATAATAATAAAAATAATTATAATAAGATACAATAAAATGTCAGATAAAGTGTGTAAGAGATAGAAACTTTAAAACAAAAAAATGTAAATACATTCTCTCATTGTGTGCATTATCTTAGAAACGATGACATTTTTAAGATGCAACTACAGTCCAATTTTAAAAGGAAGGGCCTTACCTAACAGCTACAACAATAATAATGGATCTATTTTTACGTAGTGTCCGACCGAACATTTGGCTTCGGCCACCTTCGACCATAAATTGCACCTTCCGCAAAATAATTGACTTCGGCCAAAATTAGACCGAAGCCGAAGATTCATTTAACTTACCTTACCTAAATGTACGCTCGTGTGTGCGGCGCGGGAGCGGTCACGTGACAACGGACTGCATGTTGGATTTAGGCGCCCGGTCGGTAGATTAGTCAGTAGTCAGTTGTGGTGACACATGGTCTGTGTTTACTATAGTCTAGTGCTAATATCAAATTTATTAATACATTTCCTCTCAAACCATGGCTAATGTAAATTCATTATTATATACACAAAATATAACTTACTATTATTTTGTACGGGACTGGATGGCAATAAAACATAATTTAGTAACTTTTTCAAAGCCAAATATTAAGAGGAAGAAATGATTGATATTTTTCTCATAAATTTATTTTTTATTTATATTATTTTGTGTCATAATTTTGGAAATGTATTCTATTTTATTTTATTTATCAACAATAAAAAAACGTGACCTGTTATTAAAATAAACACGATCTTAAATTTAAAATGCAACATAAATTGCATTAAACTTAAAAATAAGGATTTTTCGCAATATGTGCGATTTCTTCGGCTTCAGCCGAAGGTGAAAAGTAAAACTAATTTTGGTTTCGGAACGAGACACTCTCGTATTAAGTTACATCCGTCCAACCCGACGGGTCAAACAGATGGAAAAACCCTAAGTATTCCAACCTTAACACTAATAAAATACTACCTTATTAGGCTCTGTAATGTTGTCACTTTTGGCTACAAAAAAAGTTTGTATTTTATATTAAAATTGGACTGTAAATCAAACAATAAAGTAATTTTTCGAAAACAATATCAAGTTTCGCATAACGTTAGTGTATTATTTAAGAAGAAACATTGTGAATAAATGTGGTATAGCATTTAATTAGGGGAAGGAGATGTAGGCCTAATTTGGGGGACCAACATGTTAAAATAACCTTTTCCTCATCGTGAAATAAAAACCAAATAGAAATAATAATAATATGTATTTTATTACCAAATTATTTAATTGTCTTACTTTTAGAGGTCTTTAAGCCAAGATGCTTACACATAAAAAATGAAAGCACATTTAGCAAGTTTAATAAAACAACCTTAGAATTCAAGTAGAAAATATCACAGTACATGTCTAAAAGATAAAACATGTGTTTTTAATTAATTATAAGTAGGTACCTATGTAAAAAATAACTCAAACGGCCTTCTGAATGCTTCGTTATTGATTTATCAATCAGCGCCTCAATGGTAAAAACAGTCACTTTCCTATTGTATATTGATATCATATGTTTTTGTTATTATATTAAGTTTTTCTATGTTATAAAATTTTTATAAAATAGTTTTATATAGATACTTAACATGCAATTAATAATATATTTAAAAAATCACAATCTAAATAGTTGTTAAACCGGTGAGCTTGTTAGGCCGTGCATTGAATATTTTGTTGTAAAAATACTTACATTTTAGTTAGAGTTATTACTCTCTCTTTAACTGTACTAACACACTCAAATTTACTATTTAATAAGACCTAAGACATTGATAATACTAAATTTCGTTGTCCTAATTTAAGGAATGTATCTATCAATTTATTTTCATTTCACAAACAGAAATTAATACCTTTTTTATATAACACACACGACCTCTTGTGACATACACACGAGTCGAGATTACAAGAGCTTAAGTTTCAACCGCTAGGTAGCAGTGTTGATTTTCCTATACCACAGGGTTCATCTATAATAAAAGGCTACATCACAGTGTCCATTATGGCTTAAGACTGTTTTATACCTTTACGCTTGTTATCGATTATTTTTCTAAATAACAATTTTATTCAGTTAAATAAGCTTTCCTTAATTCAGAGATTAAGATGCCTTTGAATGTTTAAAAAAAAATATAAAGCTAATATTTTAAATTTTTAGTTAGAAAATGTATGTAAGACATTAGCAATTATGCACCATTTCTCTTCTACAAGATGATAATTCTCAAACACGCTGTTGATAGTAGCTACTCACAACTCCAACCTAAGTAAATACGTTTATGTATTCATATGCCAACAAGCTATTTTTGACAGAAAATGACACTAACTTTTAGTAATCTTTGTTAGTCTTATAGTAATTTTTAATATGCATTTTCTAAAAGTTTTTTCAAGTCAAGGAAGGTGTTTAGTTTATGTGACTTCTATAATATGCCAATCTTTGTGAAGTCTGTCCAGCCTAGCTTTTTACCTGAATGACAGATGCAAAATCCAACGTTTAGGTTTTGGGCTGCCAACACTTTTCCAAGATCACTGTTTTGTTATAGATGTTTTAATAATGTTATATATTACATATAAAATAACGTAAATTTAAGTTTTCACACATAATTTCATTACTTTTAATTATATCTGAATCAATATTTTAACATAATTAAAAGTAGATCTACTTATTAGTTTTGGAATGTTATCGATAATGTGTAATGTGCCAACATTTATACTTTTTATTATATATAATAAATGTTATTTTATCGTATTTCAAAATACTTAACTGCATAAAATATGTTTTTATAAACTACATGAGTACACCATTATAAAGAACTTGTTAGCATCATGATCACATGGTTTAAGTTTGTCATTCTTGTTAGACATTTTGAAGCTATATTTGTTAGAGCTTTTGTAAGATTGCTGTGAATAATATTTTTTTAAAGTGGAATAAAACTATAAATAAGCTTTGTGCCCGACCTCAAATAAATCTGTTGGCGTAGGGATACATTAGGGGCTATTTCTAGTAAATTTGAGCCATCATTAGTGTCATACAAGTAAACTAGATTGTGAATGTACCTTTTTTCCATGTAAGCATAGGTGCAGGAATGTTATTTTGTCCAGTCATATTGGGTTGCTTAAAACAAAGCATAGGGGCACATAATGTCAAATTGCAGAGATGGAAAATACTTTTTTGTATATGATAAAAGATTTTAGAAAATCTCAAAATTACTTTTATTTTTTGTGTTAAATTATGGGGACATAGCATAAAATTTTATTTTGCATTTGTATACTGGCAATATTGGTTAAATTTATCAAAACAATTATTACATCAATATACATTAAATACACTTATGCTATATAATTTGCTAATTTTATAAGATAACTTGTATGAACTTCCATCATTTACTATCAAAATAGTGTTTAGTTAAGATAGAACAATAGGTACCTAGAAAGACATGATGCTAAATAAAAAGAACACTAATTTCTAGATTTAAGTATTCCTGACAATACAAAAAGTAGATCTTTGCACAATTTTTCCTGAACCTTGCAAACCCCCCCACCCCCACTTCACTCAATGCGAGAACAGGAGGGGGGGGTTAAGGTATGTTGCCATGCCACCAAAGCTGCAGCAGTTATGAACATTATGCTAAATAGAAAATTATTCCAAAGCTAAATGAAAAAACCATGATATTATTTCATAGTTTGCCTTTTGTTTCAAAAGACATCTCATTACCAAGTATTGATATACTTGTTAATTGGACCCTGTTGTTTTGAGCATTCAATACAAATTCACACTATCAAGAGTTTATCTTTATCATCTTAATAATTTCTCCTTAAATCTTTCTTCTACAAATGTTGAGTTGTGACAACTTGACCTGGTTATTTAAATCTCCATGGGTGTCAAGCAGGTCAAAATTCCCTTTATTTAAAACCAGGAATGAACTAATCAAGAGCCAAGGTACAAAAACAAATGATTAAACAAAGTTACACCAATAATTAAAATCAGGTTAATTTACACCAACATTCAAGCAACCTTAAAGTTTTGATATATTCCATGAAATAGCCCCTTTTTTTCATTGTATATGTACTATTATGTAAAATTATAGAAGGAAAAACCTAAATAAAAGAGCAACTTTGGTAGGTATAGCAAGATTTTGTTAGGAAGAAACTTTAAGAAAAACCCTTTTTTATGTACAAAAATGATGACATCTTACTTTATAATTAATATTATTTCATAGGGTATTGTCATTATCTACAAGTGAGAGTAGCAGATCACATAACTTTATGTACAAATTGAACACTATTTATAAATTGGTCAAATAAATTTATTCCTTTTGAAATTGAACTGTATTAAGAGTTTGTCATTATAGTGGTGTTGATATTATGATATACTTAAGAATTATTATGTTATCCTTTCATAAATATAAAAATATTTATTCATAAACAATTAAATAACAATACATTTAATTTGATGTAATTTAAGTGTTTGTACAAGTGTCCATATTGACAAGAGCTCTAGGCCTACATGATCAACCATAGTTTTAGGAATATCTTCACTTCTTTAAAGGTGGAAGCGCAAGGAATGAGGGCTCGCCTCTCAGGTTATGCAGGTGTGCTGATGCCTGACAGCTCACCTAATTGTGCTAATTGAATAAGATAAAACCAGTAAGTATTGAGTGATATCAGTATTTTGAAAATTCAAATTTTTCTTTCAATAAACTCACTGAAAGAGTGTTTTAGTTTTAAAAGAGTGTAACAAGATTATGTATGCTACATTCTGTGAAGAGGTCTATTCTATGAGGTAGCCAATGTTAGGGTAAGGCCTAATTTATTTGAAATAAATATAATATTTTAAAGTATTCAACCCCAACCTAGAGATATGAGCATTAGTTATGTTTATGAGCAATTAAATGCTGTCTAAATTTCCATTTCTTCTGAAATCTTTTATTACAAAACTTACACTTTAATATCTTCCTATGTGAGATCTCATGTTTATTAAGAGCAACTTTTGTCTGAAAGACCTCATTGCAGTCCACACATTTTATCTGGGCCTCCCCACTGTGAATAGCTTTGTGTGCAAGAAATTCTGAAAGCTTTGTGAATGACATGTCACAGACATGGCATAGATGTGAATGTTTACATCCAGGGTGAGTCTCTTCATGCTTCCTCAAATTTTTCTGATATCGAAATCTATGTCCACAACCAGTACATATATAACGTTTATTTAGTCTTACTTTTGATTTCTTCATTTCAGAAAGAGAATTTGCTACCGAAACTTTTGAAGACAATTCTTGAGTAGGTAATTTTTCCATGTCAATAATCGAAGGTGAGGACATTTTTATGGATGATGATTTTAGCATATCACTTGTAACCTTACGATGTGATAACGAGTGCACTTTTAAATTTATCTTATTAAGAAACATCAGTCCACAAACAGGACAGTAACATTCATAGTTATTCATATGAAATGATTTGCGATGGCGTTCATACTCAGTTTTATTAGAATACAACATCCCACAAAGTGTACAGATTATTGTGTCATTTTTCTTCATTTCACACACTGTATTGTCTTTCAAAAACAAACATCTCATTTCCATATCTGCCTCTCCGTGCATAGTTTTCACATGGTCTGTCAAGCGAACCTTATCACTAAAACATTCCACACAAATTAAACACTTGATGAATTTATCACTGGTATTTTCAAATTTGTTAATAGTCTGAAGAGAGAGTGTGATGCCACAAACATGGCATACCTTGTTTAGACAAACTTTATTTTTACTCTCTGCCAATGTTTTAGAAATGTTTTTAGTATTATGCTTACAGCTTTCATCACCTTGTTTCAATGCCACCGCAGGACGAAAACTATCAACGCGTACAGAAAAACCATCAACAGATTCTTTTGGTTTGTTTTCTGCAGATTTAATTTGTTCCAAGAACAAATTGAGCGAATAGGTATTAGCTGCAGAGTCCAACATGTACTTCACACCATGAATTATAGATGCATGTTCTAATAGCAAATTTGAGGAGTCGAATCCCAGTTCACAATAGCCACACTTATAATACGAATTATGAGTGCCTCCCAATAACTTGTCATCAGAATTTGCAACATTCAACTCGGTTACGACACTTGTGTCCATTTCAGTCATGCCGTCTTCATCAACTTCACACAGATTATTCTGTAGATGAACCACAAGATCGACAATTCCAACTATTTTTTTTCTGCAAACTGGACACTGAAGATTTCCCCAGACATAGTTTGATAGGTGGGTTACCAATTCACCAATGGTAAACCGTCTCTTGAGTCCTTGGCAGCATAGCGGGCAGTCAAAGGTATTTGCTGAACCTGTCATTAAAAAAAATCAACAAACATTACCATGGTTTTGGAATGAAAAGAGTAGCCCACATTTATGAAATGAAGCCAAACGTCAAGATTAAGATTACGTCTTCACCCAGAGAGGTGTACCAACTGAGGATCTATTATCTTAGCCAATGAATTCACACCTAAAATTCATAGATACAATTCAAACATCACAATCTATCCTGTTAGGTATTAAAAACGGTTATGGTTGCTTTCAATTCAAATGAACAAAATAAAACCTGGACCAACACTTCCAGGATTATGCCCCTATTTGACTAATGATTTGCAATCCAAGAACATAGCTTGGAGGGTTTGCTGTCATAAATAAGAGACTTGATTTTACTGACTTACAATCACACATTATGATTTTTTTTACTCCTTATTCATGTTTTGACACTAATAGGTGTTTTTGTTAGCAAACTATTAAACCTTAATCATAGGCCTCAACTATTTGAGTGGTATGGCTAGTACACACAAGTTTATAGTTAAAACTTACTTTCTTCAGTGGCAATGAAAACACCCAGTGACTCGAACATGGGATGCGTTTCTTTCATGTGCTTTCCTAATGCAGCATAAGAAACCGTGGAGACACTGCATGTTGATTTGGGACACACAAAATGATGTTTCAGGCAAAGAGGCTCAACCCTGTGATGTCTGATCAAGTGTTTATCCAGACAGTGTTTAGAGGCAAACACTCTGTCGCATAGCCAACAGATCACTTCTTTATCCGTACCCATTTCCAAAATAAAGCTAGAGATATCGTGAGGCTCATCTTCGCCGTCGGCTGGATATTGAGGAAACATCACAAATAAATGGACGAAGTTGTCTACAAGCTCACAGAGCAGGATTGAATCTTATACAGGAAAATATATATATTCAGATTGTCGTATTTTGATAGTTGGGTTTTGGCAATCTTGAACAACCCTGAAAATAAAAATAGGCTAGTAATAATTTTACCATCAAAAGGGGGTTTAGTTTGCTAACAATTTCTTTTTGGAAAAAAATATGTTCACAAAAATAACAATACCTACCATTCAATGTCAAATTATAAATTACATTTGACACATAAAAGGGAAAGGCATAAAAATATTTTGCTTTGATTATAAAATAATTTATTTGTGAGTCGACTAAAAAAACCTTCACAATACTGTACTGTATTGTATTCACACCATGTCAATTACATCTTTCCACAATTAAGGTGGCTACAAAACTTTTACTATAAATTCCCTGAAATATTCAGGTTTTCCAGACAACACTAAAAAAGATTAAAACAAACTTTTTTTAAGTTTTTTTTGGTTGATGGGATATTTTTTATTACATTGATCCCGTATTTTCAAAATATTCTCAGCTACCAAAATCAAGATTATTATGAATTTGTGTTTATTTTCTAATACCTATTTAATTAGGTAATATTTGTGTCACTGTATAGTTATAAAATATACCCTGTAGAACCAGGTTATGTTATGACCACCATATATAGGCAATACGTTTTGTTAACATCAACAAACAAAATATCTCACTTATGTTTAAATGTTTAGGTGGCAAAATCAGTCAAGTATTTATTTATTATTTGAGCATTGCGTCTTACTACCCATTCGTGTTGTACGCTTAAATATTAATTAAGTTAATGGACTGGAACTGGGAAGGTTGAATTTAGAGAAAGTGAACCCGCATTTGTGTGGAGGGAGAGTAGAAAACCATGCCACCATGAAATGTAGACGTTGTAAAAGTTTAAATCAAATAACTAGCCTAAATTATAAATAAATGTAGGCCTATATACCAATAATAACTTTTATTAACACTTAATTTTCTCAGACATGTAGGCCTAAGGCTAGGTTAGGCTAGGTTTGTTTGTAATTTATTACATAGAAAAGATTATTTTAATCTAAATTATTAAATAAAATATGTGTTCAAGTGTATGAAATAATAATTTATATGTTATGAGTTAAATACTGACATAACCTAACCTTACATGTCATAAAATTAGACAACTATCTAATAAAAGGGATGGGAACAGTGTGCACTGAGGACAAGGTTCTTTAATTTTTTCTATGTCATATAATGACAAATTTTATATTTTTAGTACTTATATATACAAATACAAAAGCAAATTTCCAATTAGGCCTATAACATAATTAATATTGTCAATTTATCCTATATAATTTTAAAAACATAAAGAAAACCCACTTAATTTTTCATTTTTTGGGAAACTCCAAAGCTGTCATAGACCAGCTTTACCTGTTGTAACCTCTTCAAGTTTTATACAAAATCCTAAATAATAACACAATGGTGAATTAATATAGGTATTATTAATACAAACTAATTGTTTACCAATACAAAAATTTCTGTTTTTACATAACAACCCTACTTATTGTAATTGAATAAGTTTCGCATTTTTTTTAAAATTTTGATCAAAACACTTTGTACATCTTAAAATATTTATAAATAAGACTATCCCAACCAAACTTAACTTAACCTTTCATGTACGAATAAATACAAATATTTTAAGAGAAGGAAATGAAGAATAAAGAGAACCTATAAGAATAGGAATCCATAGGACTGTGTATCAAAATAGCGTGAATGTGATCTGCAAGTGTGTTCGTAAATATACAATTCAACATATTTAAGACTCTCGGAATTTAATGAAAAATATGTTGTTGAAGCATGAAGGGCTAGGTTTTATTAATTTGTGATAGTAGGCCTATAAAAGTACTTTTGGTGCCATGTTGTGACATTCTTTTGAATAGGCTATTTACATTCTAGCTTATATATTAACGTTCTTCTGTAAATTAGGTGAGTTTTCTAAACCATATAGAACTATTTTACAATATTATGTTTTAATTGGACATTTACTTTTGTTGCTGTGTTTATAGATGGTTGTAAATATAAAATCTATCAATAAATTACACAGAACAAATGAAAAAATCTTACCCTAGGTGCGCAATATTCCGTTAGGATGGGAATAAACATTTATTTAGGTGGACATTTAGCTTGTTTGGAAAACGAAGCATTTCAGAAAATGCTGAGTGGGCAGTGATCTGTAAAATAGGTGAGTCTATGTACTATTTTCTAAATTTTATTTTAAATTGTTTTTAATTCCTTTACCAATTATGTGTCAAATGCAATTAATAACATTGGCTGCATCCAAATAGTCAAGTACACTTGACTTGATGCAGACTTTATGACTTTACACTTTACACACACTTGGATTGAATACTGGAACAGACCATTTGGACGGCAAAATATCCTTTTCGTACCCTTCAGTCCACAGTGATGCTTCCTACCAATGATCTTAGAAACTATTTTAAATGCCATCTATGAGCCCGAATTAGTGCAGGCCACATTCAGATTTGTGGTGACTTATTTTCACTGTACATGACAAATTATCCTAATTATCCAACACAACAATAAAAAACCAGCACATTTAATGTGTGTTATCAAAGATTACATTACTCTACAAGCTCTTATGTCTAGCAGACCAAAAATTAAACTATTGCTGATTAAACACCGCATTGACGGCGTGTGAAGGGTAACTTGCTGTCACCCTTGGACTCAAGGGAGTGTGAAGAGTGCATTACCACACTTTGGGATTATTCGAAGGAATCCACACTTGATCATGTGATTTCTAATGCTACTATCAAGTGAACATCAAGGGTCAACGGCATGTGAAGTAGACTATTCTGATACAGCTAATGTCTGCTGGTGATATTTTTGGCAAAAAATCTTTATCAAGATTGTGAAGTTTTATGTACTAAGATCCAAAAGTTTTTTTGTGTTTTACATCCCGTTCGGGTGATATGCCAATGCACTAATTACTTTAATGTGTTAGATATAAGAAATGTTGAAATTAGATTAATTACACGAGCAATTGTATTGGGTTAGAGTGTAAAATACCCTAAATAGGCCCGACAGGGATTTGGACCCGATCTTCTCGTCATCGGCAGACGGTTAATTACGAGAGTAGCGTCTTAGACCATAGGGCAACCAAAGCGGGTCAAAAAGTTTTTTTTTAAATCCTGAAAACAAGCTAGTTAATATAAAAATAATTAAATGTTTCAGTACTAGTAGGCTAGCATAGCAGCTCATTAAAATTATTTCCAAAAGGTGAACTCACCACTGTATGGAGTAAGTCAATGTGCTCCAATAAGATATAACAATAATTTTACACTGCTATTCCTTAAAATTAATGCTGAATGGACTAAAATAAAATAATTGAATAATTTATTGTTTACTTTATTCAATTGTTTGAGAATTTGACTCATAGAAAAGGGATAAACATGGAAATGCCACTCTAATGTTGGCAAGTAGAACTACATTGCTAGCGCTCGTGGCGTTAGTGCGACTAATCTAATAAGATGCGCTCGTGGCGTTAGTGCGACTAATCTAATAAGATGCGCTCGTGGCGTTAGTGCGACTAATCTAATAAGATGCTCTCGTGGCGTTAGTGCGACTAATCTAATAAGATACGCCTGCTTAGATCAGCACAGAATATATAAAGGTTTAAATTGTGGTTGTACCACATTCATAAATATTATAAATTGGTTTATTATGTGAGAAACTATTCTAAATTATTCATAAAGTTGTATTTTTGATAAAAATAGATTTGATCCTTATGATAATACAGATTTCCAGTAGTACAATGTTTCAATTTAATCCTAAAGCCTACAAGGTGAAATATTTCATAAGATTATCTAGAAAAAAGTAAATACAATATATTTGTATGAACTATTTAGAAAACAAGACAATATTAATTAAAATAACCCTCTCATTTTCAAATGTAAAAACCCTTGCAAATTTATTTTTAAGGTCTTAATACCCCACCTGGAGTTATTCTAATGAACCCACCTTGTCCCATAATCTGGGAGCCTTGATTTCCAAATCACTTTTCCTCCCTATGTTCTTTATTACTCTCCTTTATATAAAGAATCATCTTTGGCATTATATATATATATATATATATATATATATATATATATTACATCACAGGCAATACTTATTTATACGATGAGACTGCCGATGACAGGGAGATCGTGGCTTGATCCAGGTCGGGTGCACTGAGGATGTTTTTAACTAAAGAATTTCCCATTCCCCACAACAATTCCCTTAAATTCAACCTTCCTCATCCTTAACCCAAAGACAATACTCATTTGTACGATGAGATTGCCGATAATAGGGAGATCGTGGTTTTATCCCGGTTGGGTGTACTGAGGATGTTTTTTCATAAATATTTTCCCACTCTCCACTAACAATTCCCTTAAATTCAACCTTCCTCATCCTTAACCTACTAGCATAATTAGTACATAAGCGTATAACCCGGATGAGTAGTAAAACGCGGTGCTAAAAAAAACATATTGTCATTCCTTGAGTGTAGAGATGTCTAATTTATAGGTCAGTTTTACATGCTTTAATTTTTTTTTATTCATATATTTTAAATCCCCGACAGCCTAGGCCATTATCTGGGACTATTTTGTTACAATGTAGCGGATGCTTACAGTACACATGAAGTTTAATTACATAGGTACAATTAATTTTTCAAAAGTAAAATTTTACAAGATAAAGACATAGTAAAAGATTTATGACAAGATATAAAAATTACACATGGCAGCTAATGTAAACAATAAGATCATTCAAACAAATCAATGTATATAAAGAGAAGAATATTAAGCTGTAATCATTGTATAAATCAAGGTTAGGGGTTTTTATTAAGTACACATTTTATAGACTAAATGAAGGAGACGGTCAAAGTGATTAACCTACTAATTATATTACAGAAGGAAATTAAAGTTAGTAATTATGTGATATTATTTTTCAAAT
>CABFVZ010000755.1:136179-150576 GCA_902151445.1 Timema monikensis
AAAAAAAGAATATATAAAAAGTAAGAAATAAAATAACCAAAATATACTAAAATACCTATATAGCACTCAACAATTATTATTGTTGTTGCATTTATACAATTCTGCTCTAAGACAAGAGTTGTTTTTTAATTGCACCAACAAAACTATTCAAAGATTCACACTCTCTTATTGTTGGTGGAAGGGTGTTAAATTCTTTTAATGCTCTGTTTTTAAATGAAGTTATACCAAATTTAGTAGTTTTTACTGATGATTGACATATTTTAGTAGTTCTTGCCCGAATCTCATAGTTACATTTTTTAGATAAAGTCTCAAATTTTATGTTTGAAAGTAGTTTGTTATTCAGTACTTTATACACAAATTTAACCATATTTAAGGAAATAGTTTTTTCAAGAGATAATATATTGTATTTTTTTATATATGTTTACTGAACATGTATTGCTAAAATAATCTTTTGATAATTTTTAAACGGTTATGTTAAATATTAATAAGTTTTGTAAACGGACTAACCAAACATTTTATTATTCCTCATACAACTGTTGGAATGAGAAGATAATAAATATAAATTTCGAATGAATCTATACCTTCTCTACTTACATGGTTGGAAAAGCCATCTTCCTAGTGATCCGCTGGTACTAAACTGAAATGTTGACATCAGTGGAAGCGGTAGCTAAGGTTTGTAAATCAAGGTTAATTGTTTAGCAAAATGCAAGTGTAATTATTGTGGTTTTGCGTTGCAAACATTTTAGTTTCCGCTTGTCAAGTGGGTGTTTGATTTAGTCTCGTGCTAATTAATTTTTCATTGTATTTTTGGTCTTTTTTTGTTTGTTTGTAAATTTAAATTCATTTTTGGGCATTTTTAATGTGATTCAATAGGTTGCCTTAAAATATTTGAACATCTATGTAGACTAACCTTGTAACTAAATACTTGTTTTAAAAACACAATGGAGTGGAGCCAAAATTCCAAAGGAAATGGACCAGTATCTGCCTGGAAAAAGGGTGATAAATAATTACAAATAAAACTATTCATAGTGCGCTGGGATTTGAACCTTGATCTCTTCGTAACCGAAAATATAGCCAAAGTGAGCCTAAGATTCTAGGCCACGTGACGTCCGGTGTGGGAATTCTACAATTAGATATAATATTTTTTATTAATTAGCTATAATAAACCTCAGTGCCAAAACAAAGTAATGACAATATATTGTGTCCAAAAATAATATTTTAGCTTAGCTTATTTTTTAAATATTCTAAAGTAGTATTTTAACTTAACTTCTCTTTAAATGTTCTAAAATAATTTTACGCCGCTTCTTTCACGGTGCACTTAAAAGAAGTTGACTTTTGTTTCCCATTCTTTCAATACAAAGTAATTTAATTACACGTTTGTGATGTTCTTGTGGATATCTCGAACATGTGCTAAGATATAGTGCATAAAAGAACGTTAATAATTTAAATAAATACTTCGAAAAAACACTTTACAGTAATGATAAAATTTTTAATTTAAAATGTACCAGTGGTTCAGATTGAACGCCAACCACACTCAGGCACATACATTGATTCTTATGTTTGATTTAGAACATTTGAAACACAATTTTAAAGATTCAAAATGTTGGAAGAAATAATTTCTCTTTTCTTCTCTTAGAAAACGATCGTGGCAACGCTGTAGATGAAAGACAGTGGACAGTTGCCAGCAGGTACACATAGTTCCTTGTTTGACAACAAACAGCGTTACACTACGGCTACTAAACTCTTTAAAATTTTAATTCTTAAAATAATGTTTTAAAGCTCAGTATTAAACTAATAAATTATAAAAAAATAACTAAAATCAGGAGAAAAATTATCTAGCCTTATGATTTCTTCTTTTTCCAACATTAATACTTACATCCATATTAATCTAATTAAAGTAATTATTCATTTTTAAAAATATAAAAAACTAATAGATCAATAAATAAAAATTCTAATCTAAGAAAATTGAAGTAAAAATAGTTCTGCTTTATATAGTACAATTCAAATTTGAATATATCACTTAATTAAGTCATTATAAGCAAAATAGTGTGAGGCTGAAAATGTGATAGTTTTCATTGTATAATTTAATTAGTATGATTAGTAAATGTTTAACAGAGTCTTCTTTCTAGATAATATAAATACTTTTTCATTGGTGTAAACCGATTTTAAATCCATAGAACGGTTTTGTCACAATCTTTTATTTAGTATTACCATTTTTTGATGGGTAAACAAATGTTGACCGGCCTCATAAACCAAATTGTTCAAATATGGCTATTTAACAAAATTTAAACTCTCAAAAATAAATTATTTGTAAACTACCCTAAAATCATTTGTTATGTTATCACGAAAAAGTAATAATTTGAATTCAATCTCCAAATATTTTTTTAAAAATATTTTTTGCCGTAGCTAAACAACCTTTAAATTAATTAAGATTAATAAAGATACATTAATATTGATAATGCAAAATAGTCCCAGGTTTTCAGTTTTGAACCTAATCATTAGAACCATTTTCAAAAAAATCCAACTTTACAAAACTCAGTAATTAGTTATCTACTAGTACCGAATGATTTTTTTTTAGAAAAACTAATTATATATATATATATACACTATTTATAATGCAAAAGGTTTAACAATTACCCAATTTGAATTAAATTACTAAAGCCATCTTTTAAAATATTAATATTAAAAAAAAGTCAATTGTAAACTATTAGCGGAAGTTTTTCCTCCATAACAAGTATACATATTTATATGTCATCCACATGAGTAATGAGGTGGACTGGACAGGATTAGTTCAAGATAAGAAGAGGTGTCGTACTTTAGTAAGTGTGGCAATGAACTCTTGAGTTACTAATACCATAGACTAGTAGTCCGAATGGATAGTAGGACTCGGTGATAAAAAGAATAGCAAAACGAAAAGTATATTGATAAAGTATTTAGTATGAAATATGAATAGTATTTTGTTATTATTCACAGATAACACTGCTTTTAGTAATGATTGTGAAGTATTTTCAATTCTTTAAGCATTCTTTTGAGCTTTTAGTTTTTAATCCTGTTTATCACAGACCAATGTCAATATTACCCAACCAAAGAAAACATACCCTTCAATTTGTGGATTTAAAGATGCAAGAGATTGGATTTCCAATGACGGGGTGATCGGGGTTTGAATTCCAGTCATAACTTCTTTCATACTTTTATAAATGCCTTGTGTACTTTAATCTATTCATTACTTACTGTTGATAAAGTTGATAGCTTATATATTCGAGTTGTCCAAGATGTTAGAAGGACATATTCCCTGGCCTAAACGCCAATTCATAAAATATATAATTTGACAGAGAGAAAAATAAAGAATCCCGGCATGATTCCATACTAACCACGACAGTTTTTCTTTTAGGCATCAAACAATAATTTTATTTAACATCACAATTACACTCACAAGGATATATATATTCAAATAATACCTAGGCTACTAAAATTATAGTGTTTGAAAAAAATATTGTGCAGTTTATTTAAACTTAGCTTATAAGAGGGAAATTAAGTTTAGTTGGTTAATAACAGAACAATCATACTGTTATTGAAGTTGAATTTTCATCTTGACGATAATTAAAATCAATAATTTGGCTCGCTTTAAATAAAGTTAAATACTTTCTAAAAGATTGTTCGTCACTATAGTCAGGAATAACCCTTTGAAACCATATCTAATAATAACTTTTTCCATTATTGTTGGGATAATTCACGTTAATATCAACGACATTGAACTGTTTCCCTTTTGAGTTTCAAAATGTTGCTTCATGGCTGCTTTATGCGTTTTACTAGCGCATCTATAGTCTACAAAAATATATTATAATACCCTTTCTTTAACTACCGTGCTCAAAACCGAGTAAAAGTTGAAATGTCACCGGAAGGGAGCTCACAAATGTTTTATTTCTGCAATGAATGGCTGCCACCTCATCAGCATTTAACAGATTGTTTAAAGAGAATGTCTATAAACATTTATTATTGTATGACGTGACTTTGGTGTTTATTAAACAAGTCAACACTATTTATTGGATACATTAATTTTGTTTGTTTTGTCATTTTATGTTAAAATGGATCTCAATCTTTTAATATTCTCTATAGTTGCAATTTTAGCAACAAATGTGTGCAGTATTATGTGGAATCTACACCCGAACACTCAAAAGTGTCTCAAAGAAGAATTACAGTCTAACGTTTTGGTAACTGGAGATTATGAAGTGTCTGATGCCCCCGGCCAGAAAGTTGATTACATAGTACGTATTATAAATATTCTTATAAAGCTTTAAAACATAACCTTAACTGTATATATTAACACATCGGTTCAAGAATAAATAACTTTAAAAGCCAATTATTAACTACTTAATACTAGCTAAGACTAAATTAAACATATGAATTTATTGTTGTTTAGAAGGTTTAAACGCCAAGATCATTTATTGGATGTATTTGGCTTTATTCCCAGCTGGTGTCATGTTATTTCCAACAAGCCTATTCTAGGTCTGCCATGCAAGAAGGGCTTTATGCCGGGATCACGATCAACTTAACATAACATTCACATAAAGTTAACTTAAGAAAACATGTGTGGTCACGATTCACGTAACTTAGCATAGCTACTCGAGCCAAACATCTGCATTCTCGAGTTATGATCTGTTAATGCTTATAGTTTTCAATTGATATAAATATATATTATTAAACTTTTTTGATAACTTAAGCTTTTCTATTTTAGTTTAATTACTTTGTTTCAATGTCTGATCACTAGAACATAAGCTAAAGAGTAGACCTTAATCTTAAAACCAACAAATGAATTACTAAATAGCCCTTTTGATGTCACTTGATAATGATTGACTTGCTAGATCATGTGATATCCTTCAAGTAACGTTCACTTAAAATAAAAGACCTCCCAGGACATACCTTACATTGAGTTAATTGCAAGTCAATGTTAAGTTAACTGCATCGTGATCGCTTCCATTTAAACACACAAGGAGATCCTTTGTGTTAAGTTAACTGTAAGTAAACGTTAAGTTGATCGTGATCCCGGTATTATGCGAGAACGAAGCTGAGTCGGCCTGTAGTGTTAGTCTTGCAGTAGTGTGCTTGGAACTGCACCAGTGTGCCTCTCATGTTATGTCATTTTTTTGAAAAATCGCTGTGCATTGTAATCAAACCTTGACACTACTAGCTCAATCATCTTAGTTCTACTTAAGTAGAGCTACCCTGGCGTGTAAAATTTGCTAATCTGACTATTAATTTTTTTTATAATAGTGGACCTAGACCATATCTTTATCACTGACTGCTTCTATAAATTATTCATTTTTTCCGTCAATATCCACAATTCTCTTGCAGTGAAAACATTTGTGGCTATGACTTTGACATTGAAGTGGAACATAACAGTAGCTATAATAGTCCTGATGATGACTCACTCTTTAGTGTCCGGATTCCATTCTGCTCAGTTTGACTCATCATCTTTAATTCAAATTCACTTTTTCTAATTCCCCATTCTCTTTTTTTTTAGGTGAAAGATTCTGTAGGACATATTTTGTCTCAAAAGGATGATATTTCTAAGGGAAAGTTCTCATTTGTCACAGAGACTTATGATACATTTGAAGTTTGCTTCATTTCGAGGGTTTCACAACGTAAGTATGAAAACTGCATGTACTAATTAAAAAGATAAGTTAGAATGAATCATTATGGATCTTGTTCCAAGCACTTTATATGGCTGGTTAATTGCCACTAGATACCTTTGATTTTAGAGGACTATGAGCATCTTGGATCCTACCTTAGAAGTAACATTGCATACTCAGCCCTGGTAGGACTGATCATTTGTATCTATAAATTAAATGGAAGATTTATTATTATTATTATTAGTAGTAGTAGTATTAAAAATTAGGGATGGGATCTCTAATCCTTCAGGATATTAAAGTATTTGAGAAAATTTTGTATTCAAGACTCAAACCCGTAAAAAAAAAATTATTTCCAGTTTTTCAAGCAAAATTTGTTTTAGATATGTTATACTGCTTATTGGTGGTTCAGAACTAATTATAATTGTATAATGGAATTTAACAACCAGGCCCCAGACTAGTAATTTAACACTTATATGAATTTATTCATGTTATAATGAATGTATTATAAGATACAATGTTGACATTTAGTTAGGCTACTATTTGTATTTTCTATTTTTCTACTAGCTATATTTAAAAATATTTTCTCTTAATTTTCATAATTTTTTCCAAGGGATTCAAAGGATTCAACCCAACTTTAGTAAAAATTTAACTCCGCAAGTTAGTCTGATGGTTATTCGATGGAAAGTATTCACTCTCTGATTTAAAATAAAAATGATTAAAGTAGGCCTATATTAAGTGATCTATAAGGTTACAAACTGAAGATTGAATCCGTTTTAAATTGCTGTTGGGATTTACTTGCAGGATAAGCTTAGGTTTTTTTTTTCTTACCACATTTTAGTAAAACTTACCTGTTTTGGTAAATCAATTACACTTTTCGAATAAGGATGTGAAAGGTAGAGTTTTGAGTAAATTCACCTTCATTTGCATGGAGGTGGAGGAACAATATAAGAGAACCATCCTCATTACACTACTTGACAGATTCAAACCCCCTGTCACTGGTAATAATACGAGGCTGACACATTAGACCATGCAGGTGTTACAGCGGTGTAATATTTTGTAATTTTGACTCTGATTCGTAAGGTCTGAGTTTCTTCTCACCCAAGTGCATTTGAAGTGATTTCCCCTTCTGGTGTCCCATCCGCTCTCCAGGAGAATGTTGATATATTTTTACCTTTTAGACCTTTTTATTTTGGGTGATTTTAGAACTAGTTTTGAATTTAAAGTTTACAAAAAGTATAAACTAAATCATGTCTTGGTTTTAATAAGTTTAAAAGTTCCCCAAATAAATGAAGCCCTGCACAGTTGTTATCCAGGAGAATATTCCCTTGAAATTAAACACCGGACAAACCCAGTATTAAAAATTATATTCTAGGCCTTGTTCCAAATTACTGAGTTTATTTTCCTCCAACAGAACACCGAGGCATCAGCCAAGAAGTGTCCCTGGTAACAAAGAGGGGAGTTGAAGCCAAGAATTATGAAGGTGTAAGTATGGACTAGGTTAGCGATCTAAAGTAAATAAACATTTAAGTTTACATCAAAATTTGTAGAACCCTTGAATGCTATTGTATGTAAAATATCTGCTTAGTGCATGAACAATAGGTCAGTCAACAATTAGCTGTCGTGATATATGGTTGCATTCTGGATGTTTTGTTATGTTACATTACTTGGCAGTAGAAGCCAGATTTATGTACCAATAGAATTAATAGATTTGCGGCGAACACTATAAGTAACTGTTCAGACTGCTAAAAATTACTTGAAAACAAATACTTTCATTTCTTTCTTCTTTTTTTACTAATAACTAGATAGTTCCAGCCATACAAACACATTTAAATATACTAATGTTTAATTGTACCTATTTACACCGGGTTAAAATATATTTATTCTTTTTGTTTTGTAGTTTGATGTATTTAATTTAGTGTTGATTTTGATGTATTTAAAAACATGAAAAATAAAACATTAAATTTCTCAAAAAAATATAATAAACTCCGATCATGTAAAAAACGTTCTTGAAAGGTTTTATTCTATTACATCATAGTTACTTATCGATCGCAATACAACAAACACTACACAATGACCATAGTATTCTAGGGTTAGTAACTATTCACAATGTTAATTAGCCCACTTTTCAATTGTATTTGATGGGAAACAATAAAACCACAGTTTATGAGGGTCTAAAAGATCACATTATTTCATTTAGAGTCAAGCTGCCTAGAATCAAATAAATTTATACTTGTAAATCTTATAGTAATCATTTAATTTTTATTTATATAACTCAAAAAAACATATTGAAATGAAAATAATACTTGTATATGAGGGTTGCCACACACCTGGAAAACTGCGAGAACTTGGGAAACACGATTTTTTTTTTTGTCTGGAAAAAACTGGGCAAATACAGGGAGTTTCAAAAAAGAAAAAAATTGGGCATATAACTGCAGGCTTTAACTATTAGATTCTTCTTTACATAGAAGAAATAGAAAACCGAACTAGTAAATGAGCTGACAAAATATCTCCCTCCCTCCCTATTTTTTATACTTGAAACACTGGGTTGCGTATGGCAACTGCATAACTTTCTTTATCAAGCACAAATTATTCTGTTTTAAACACCAACTCCATTCATGATAGTAGTGGTGGTAACTGACAGCTAGCAAGCAGAGTTGTAAAAAAAAAAAGTTCCAAGAAAAACATAATTTAAAACAAATTGTTTGTTTTGAAAATTTTGACTGCTGAAAGTGACAACTCAACAAATGGTCTTGCAGATCATATGGTTCGATGAATGGATACATGATAGTATATATCTGTAAACTTTTACTAACGGTCATTTTCCACCACTTCTAACTAGTCACTTTTATGACAAATTAATTTCAGTCCTCTTTAATACTTTTTCTAATACAGGGGTGTCAAACTCATTTGATCATAAGGGCCACATTGAAAATTTTAAATAATGAGGTGGTCACATTTCAAAAAGTACTATTTTTGTTGTGTCATCTTTGTAAGTAAAGATAACTAACTTCAAATTGCAATACCTTTTTATTACAAATAGAAAACTTAGATACATTAAGACTTCCTCTATTTTTTATTGAGAATTTGTGCACTGTTATTAATTGATCTGTGCAATGAACTTCACCACCTCATTCCTTAATTTATCAGTGTTTTCTGCAGGGTGCTTCTTAAAAATTTAATTCAAAATTTGAATAAAATATTAACTAAGGTCAACAGCCTTTTTTAAAATCTAAAATACACTATTTTTTTTTAAATCCACAAAATGTCCTTAAGGATTCAAGGGATTCATCTCAAGTAATAATACATTTTCAAATAGGTAATTGAGGTTGTTTTATCAGACAGAGTTTGGGGAAAGTGTGCAAATTGTGTCTGTGTTTATTTTACAAGTTAATACTGGTTTTTAAGATTAAGGGAAAAAACTAAAATATTGTATTAAACATTTAGATTAAGATTACAAATTCTTTCTCTTCTGAAAATAAAATGACAATTTTTGAATTAAAATTTGTATTTCTATACTCTTTAATCCAACACAGGATAGACGAGAATCTGGTTCTTTGCACGTGTGACATAACTTTTGGCTTGCATTCTGGACCATTTGACCACTAAACCCAAAAGTTTAACCAAAGACTTTACTTGTTGTGTAGCTTGGTGAAGCAGCAAAATTGAAGCCTCTCGAAGTTGAACTGAAGCGGCTGGAAGATTTATCCGACGCCATCGTCCAAGATTTCTCAACCATGCGCAAGCGAGAGGAGGAGATGCGAGACACAAACGGTGAGACTTGATTAACAGCCGGCACTGGCCAAAATGAAGAGAGTTGCGGTTTTGTGCTACAGATGATCAGCCATGTTCTTAGAAACTTCGATTACTGGTTGGGGCCATATTTACACAACTATGCTATGTCTCGTTTTCTTTCACTATGCACTTGGCCATACACATCACTATACAAACATTAAAAGAACATGCAAGTAAACTAAAGAAGTGTCATCCACTTAGGTGATCGAATGGTCTTAGAGTGTCACTCTCACATTCGGCCGGGTGTACTGAGGGTTTGTTTGCCTAAATGTTTTCCCACTCTCCTATAGTGCAAATTGGGTACATTTCATCTAAATTTTATCTTCCTCATTTCTACCACATTGGTGTATTTAATGTATATGCGTATTAACTCAAACAGGTAGTGAGATATGTTGGGGAAAAAAGTTAATATACGTGTCCATTGTTCTGGTTTTAGAGTCGACCAACAGCCGAGTGCTGTACTTCAGTATCTTCAGCATGTGCTGTCTGCTCGGCTTGGCCACTTGGCAGGTCCTCTACCTACGCCGGTTCTTCAAGGCAAAGAAGCTTATTGAATAAGCTTGGTGACAATGAGCTCACTTCAATGATTATCAGATGTGTTTAAAAGTATGTCATCTTGAATTATTTAGAAGGACTGCAACCAGTTGAAATGATGTTTTTGTTTGTTAAATATATGAGTGATATATGGAGGAATTACATTTCTAGTTAATAATGGATGCCATTAACTTGTTATACTTACTCAAGGAGCATAATTTACTCCACTAATTTAATGTGAACTATATTTAATGCTTAGGAAACTTTTGTCTAAAAATAATTTTTTTATTTGTATATTGTAAAGGGCAGGTTGTCAATTTATCAGTAATATATTAATTGTAAATTGTTTTATTACTATGTAAATATGTTAGTTGGTAAACTATAAACTACTAAATACATTTCAAACTAAAGTGATTTTTGGATGCCTTTAATATTAAATGTTGATTAAAAGAAAGATTCATCTTACCCACTTAGAAGTTGACTTTTGCAAACAGATTACAGACACACATTTATAAAATTAACTTTATATGTTTAGTGTTATAGTAATACAATGGATAGTTTATAATGGTCGCTTCTCACCTTAGAAGTACTGCAGAGTTTTGTATTATGTCAGATTGAGATAGTTTTATGGTTTAAACTAGGAAAGATCACTAGCATACTTACCTGAGCAATTCTAGAGTAGAAATTGTTTGTATAAAACATTAACACATTTTTAAAGATGAGCCTTCACTACCAAAGGAACCTCTTTTGGGTTCAGTGAGTAAATGATAAGACTGGCAGTCCAACCAAGAGAAGCTGCTTACTTTGAACCTAAAGAAACTGTTTGTGCAGTAAAAGCTCGTCTTTAAAATTAGTTTGTATTATTTTAGTATTTTATTCAGATAGTATGCCAACCATGCCTCCTAATTTAAATCATGATTTAACCTATTGCTAGATTTCAAATAACCTTTATATGAAGTTTAGTTCTATAATATTGATCAGGAGTTATTTTTGTTGTAAGTAGTGCTTTTAAAAAAATCATTAGGGATGATGGTCAGATTTTTCAATCTGAAGTCTGATCAAATATACTAGATATATCTTAAGCTAAATTTAAGTTTTAACATTGTGTGTTGAAAAAATCTTATATTGTGAATATACATAAATTGCAAAAGTATTCACTATATTCGACCCCAAGCTGAAAAATCAAGTTGTTGTAACACATTCAATTCAATTACTTTAGATTTTTTAGCAAGTGAATATAAATTGGTAATGTTTTAAACAGCACAGAATGGCCAATATTTTTATTGGTGAAGCTAAATAAATGCTGAAGACAATTTCCCCCAGAGCTGTGCACACACCTAAAAATCATATCAATTGAAGAGATACACATTTTTATTGATTTATTTTAAAAGTTAAAGAAATCTCCATGACATCAGACCCAAATCAAACCAACTTCAACGTATAGATGTCATCAGTCATATTAAATTTAAAACTTATTTAACAATGTTGTGGTTATATGGTTGAGAATATCTATATTAACTAATAAAATAGTATGTGTTTAAACTAGGGGTCTCCAAGCTTGGTTTTTTTTTCATTTGAGTATATTAAAACACATGTTCTTAAAATATGAATGACATTCATTTTTATAAAGAGTAAATACTTTTGAAAAGAAAACTTGTAAATTATTGATTTTTAAATTAGAAATAATAACACTAAAATAAAAATTTAATATAAAATAATTGGTTTCACACAAATGTCTTTAAGGACATTAAAATTACACCAACAATAATTATATAAAAAATGGATAATTGCATGATGGCTTGGAAATTTATAACAAGATAGTGTAGAAACACTGTACAGTGTTTCTACACTAAGTGATAGTATTTGTAATGTATATAACAGTTCAGAATGGCAATAATTGAACAGTATTTTAGCTGTCAATATTTTTATTGGCGAAGCTGATATTATTTTTAATTAAATATCAAGAATGTATTATATTGTTCTCAAACTTAAAATATTTAAAACTTGTATGAATCCATTTAGCTACAAAACTAGCTCTAGTTTAGTAACTATTTAGTTACAGAATTGTGTTGGTTAACCTGTTTAAAATCAATGTTGATCTTAGTCATTACAATACATATTTTACCACATTTATATTATAAAAAACCACTATTTCATATTGTTTGATTGTCATGTTATTTTTTATTTTCAAGTATCAGCATCAACTTTTATAAGCATTAGAAATGAAGTAAATCTCCCAATAAAATAATGTCTAACGAAAGCCTGTGCAACTGCGCCTCAAGGAATGGAAATGGAACAGAATACGTTATGATGCACATTTACACTCAGGAATAATAAACAAAATATGAAACACTTCAAATTTCTTTGTTTAAGATCCTTAAATTTTTCTTATAGGGTAAATTAAGTTAGTGAAGCATATTTTGGGGAAATATTAGCTTATTAAAACGTCAGTTTTATTAACTTTTAGTCAAGACAGTGTAGAAACACACTACAATAATGTAAAGTGATAGTGAAGGAAGACAACCTGAAAGGATAGTTAGGTTAGGCCTAGATAATAACAAACACACTTCTTTCTTCATGTCTTATTAAACGTTTACACTACCCACTTCTTCAAACTTCCACGAATATTACTTTATAATTGTCTCTTTAGATGAAAAATAAATATTTCTGAAAATTCAAAACAATGTGCAAGTGCGGAAAGTGTAAAAGCATAGAGAAGTGTGTTTGTTTATATCCAGGCCTAACCTAATTATCCTTTCAGGTTGGCTTCCTTCACTATCACTTTACATTATTGAAGTGTGTTTCTACACTGTCTTAATAAAAGTTAATAAAGCTGACATTTTAATAAGCTAATATTTCCCCAAAATATGCTTCACTAACTTAATTTACCCTATAAGAAAATTTAAGAATCATAAACAAAGAAATTTGAAGTGTTTCATATTTCGTTTATTATTCCTGAGTGTAAATGTGCATCATAACGTATTCTGTTCCATTTCCATTCCTTGAGGCGCAGTTGCACAGGCTTTCATTAGACATTATTTTATTGAGAGATTTACTTCATTTCTAATGCTTATAAAAGTTGATGCTGATACTTGAAAATTAAAAATAATATGACCAAAATATTATTTCAAGCAAACAATATGAAAGTGCTTTTTATAATATAAATGTGGTAAGTTTGGTAAAATATGTATTGTAATAACTAAGATCAACATTGATTTTAAACAGGTTAACCAACATAATTCTGTAACTAAATAGTTACTAAACTAGAGCTAGTTTTGTAGCTAAATGTATTCATACAAGTTTTAAATATTTTAAGTTTGAAAACAATATAATACATTCTTGATATTTAATGTAAAATAATATCAGCTTCGCCAATAAAAATATTGACAGCTAAAATACTCTGTTCGATTATTGCCATTCTGAACTGTTATATACATTACAAATTAGAATTAATATGGGAAAAATCTGCAAGTAATTAAATTGCATGCTGTGGTAAAATCTTTATAATATATCCTTTTATTCTTATGATGAACAAATTTGCAATAAAACATTTTACACATAATTTTAGTGCATATAGTTATTTAAATAACCACAATTTAATATTGTTTCAAGTATAAAACAACTAACAAAGAATATCTTAAATTTGATTCGGCTTCGAGGATATTTCATATCTTCTATTTGAGTTTGCTTCAAATTGAAGTAGATTTGGCACTACCCTAGTTGAAACGTAAGTTTTTGTTAGTGTTCTTAATTGTTTCAAGACTTAAGTAGGTTGTTAATAAAATACAGCACACAAATCTGACTGCCTCACTGTTGTGATTATGTAACATTGGGTAAGTTTGTGCAGGGAATGGGATATTTTGTATCATTATTTATAAAACATGTTCTGGTGGCACACCCGAGGAGAAGAGGAGGGCGCTCGACCCCCTCTACCCCCAAGATCTCAAAATCATTTTCAAAAATTTGCCAGGGGAGTACCTGCCAAATATCTAAGACACATCAAATTTTCAAAAGCTTGCCAGATTAGGCCCAAACCAAATGGCTTCTAGGGGCATGCCATTAAAAAAAATCTCCAGGCTATAACTATTCCAAATAGCTTCCAGAGCATCCAATTTTTAAAAAAAAATCCAGTGGAAAACTACTTTAAATAATTTCTATAATAATTTAAGTTTAAAACGATTTCTAAAGAAAGACCCCTCCTAAGAACTTCTGGGTGCATTAACTTTTCCTGGAGAGGGTCCTTGAACTCTTCTTTGGATTGCATGGAGAACCTCTTTAATTTTATAACTGTCCATCCCTCATACACAAATAAGATTCTGCCACTACCTATGATTCTTATCTTTGAGTAAAACACAAAATGTTTGCGAGGATAATACTATGGTAAACAAACTATTGAACACATTTAAAGTGCCCCAAAATTTAGAAATTAAAAAAAAAAAAA
>CABFVZ010000755.1:150810-214945 GCA_902151445.1 Timema monikensis
CCCCCCCTGAAAATTTCTGTGTGCACCACTGCTAGTTCCATATCGACATTGTGAATATTTTTTGTGATTGTCCTGGACTTTAAATAAACATGAAAATAAAAAGAAAATCCTAATGATTAGTTTGTTTGCTTAAATATATCACAAGATTAGTTTTACTTATTAATGAACCTTTGATGGATTTCAAATTACTTTTAAACACACTTATGTGAACTAATGGTACTCTCTCCTAATTTTGCACCATGACAAAGAGTAAATTTTAACCTTATTAGGTTTTCAATAAGGTTTAAGAGGGTGTCAACCCACTAATAAAAAAACTAATGTCAAGAAAGCTAAAGTAATTGAGTGGGCGTGGCCACCTGAGAGTAAGGAAAGGATGATCACATAAATGAACTGGTGTATCCACACTGGTGGTAACATATCAAAAGACCGGATTGCTGATAACAATGTAAGTCCCCAGTCGGGTGAGCTAAGAGAGATTTTATCATCCTCTTGCCAAACTAATGCAAGTGCACATCCTCATCTCTAATTTATAAAGCTGTTAACCATGCTTTTAAACATAACATTCAAAAAATCAGAGAGGGGTCAAATTCGATTATTAGAAAACACAGTAAGAGGTTTACTTTACTACATTTATTCTCAAGATGCTTCGGAGGAAAAAGAAATTTTATCTAAATGTTAACATTTTTTAATCATTATTATTATTATTAGCACCGCGTCTTACTACCCGTTCGGGTTATACGCACTTACACTAATGTGTAATGTTAGGGTGATTGTGAGATGAAATGGAGGACCTACAGTTTAACGTGGAATCCGAACCACGGTGGCGGCCTGGAACATTTTTTAATCATTCAATTTTATTTATTTAACTGGTAAATTAATGAGCTGGGTATTTGTATTATCTAATTTTCTATTTGTAGAATTTTCTTTTATTGAAATTGATTCAATTTAGTTGATAATATTTATCGATAAAATATAATACTAAAAAAAAAAAAACTTTCCCCAAGAATAAAAAAGCATTATAGTAGCCAGTGAAATAGTATGTTTGATCACTTATTTAACACTAGAAAAGTCACATTTTTACTAAAAATAGTTCTTTACATTTTGTGTGAATATAAAGTTACCAAAATTAATTATGTTTTTGTTTAGATTAAATTGTAAAGAATGATAGGACACATAGATATGAACATGTATAAGGTATAACACAAAGGGGTAGTGACGATCGATTTTCTTTAAGAGGCAACCATTACATCTTTGTCCAATGGCAGCAATATAAAGTGTGAACTGTGTTCTTCTTTTCATTGTAAAAGCCATATTGTGTTCGTCCCTTGTATATGTTTTTATCCATCTTTCCTATATCTTCTTCCAAGTATAATACAATTACATCATAAAGCGAAGAGGTTTTCCTTATAGAGATGTTTTTTAAATATGGGATATCGAACCTTAATTTCATTTAAAATAGTAGAAAAATGACACAAGACATGGAAATTTTACCCTGGACCTTTGGCTTAGCGCTCCAATGCTCTATTCATGTATCGTTCAGGGCCATTCACTCATAGTTTGTAAGGCTGAGTCTGTGATGGATGTGTGCAATCAACCACTACATATTAGCGACCAATAGTATCGGAAGCTATCAGGCATCACAACTATTTGCAACTCTGGACGGCTGTTATATTGCCAAGTATAAAATACAAGATTATAATTAAAGTGAAATTTCAATGAATATCAACAAAGAGGTAACAAATCATTTTAATTATGGCAATGGCTGTATGGAGAGGATCATATTTAAATTAATTTAGGTCCTCTGTTCAGCTGTCTTTTTTCAACTAATTCTAATTAATTGTAACATATTCCTCTCCAAATGGAACGAGCCATAATTACAAAGATTTACAAACTGTGTTGATATTTATTAACTTTAATTTTCTGAATTGGCTGATAATATCAACCCATAACTCAAAACAACTATCTTAATTCTAGAAAAAGAGACAACTCCCTGTCCCTGGCTGTTATTTCATCACTATGAAAGAGGAAGCCCCGATTTCAAAAGAAAATAAATTGCTCAGTCATGCCAAGGATTAAACATTTAGCTCAAAAGGCTACCGAATGTGCTAAGGTATTTGACCTCTGTATAATTAAAATACACCAAAATGTTTTCTAAAACAAATATATTTTCCAGCTGGAGTCAATCGGTAAAACAACTCTAAATAATCAGATAAAAACTCCTACCAGTCTAGTCACATATTTCAAAAGCAGTCAAGATGCCTTTAGTATTTCCATCTGCCAAGTAGTATCACTGCTAATTACAGGAGCAATTCTCAAATGGGGTTCTAGAAAAAAAAGATACATCACTATTAGAGGTACATTTGGACTGAGGATGTATGTTCAAACCTCCTCCCTACCCCATACCCTTCCTTAGGTATTCAGTATAAGTGTTTAAGAGTTAATAATCATATCAGTATTTTAGACACTAACAACATATGCTTCTAAATAAAGGTGTTTTTTACATAATTAATATCTTACCTAAAAGTGTGTGGCTTGTGTTAAGATTTCCACTTGAGGCAAATTTAGCTGTGATACTGTTCACAGTCGCCTCTGGACCAAACACCTAGAATACAAGACAAGATAAAAAGATCACTGTACTGTTTAATAAACATTGTAAGAATGATAGGAGTACAGAGTACCAGAAAACTGTAGGCCTCTAAACTAGCAATTAAAACACAAATAAACACAAGACAATTTTTGGGGCACGTCAGACCCCTTCTTCAGCAGAAGAGAGTAAAACATTTATTGGATTATGACTGTTGATCATTGTTGATTGAATTAATTGTCAACCTCTAGCCACAGTTCAGTCGGTGTTATACTCTCTTTTTCTGACGGAGTCTGAGATTCCCCAAAAGTTAATGTGTGTTGTGATGTGGTTTGATTGCTAAATTTTAGGCCTACATTTTTCTGGAATGTGTGTATGCTTTGCTCTTATATACTCCTTTAAAAATAAAGTGAAAAACCCTTTCAAAAGTTAGTATAAATGTCTAAGGTGTCAAGGTTGACCTTAGTGGTCTTGGGGTAAAGCGCTTGCCTTAGGACCCGATGTTCATGGGTTCAAACCCAGCAGAGGTCAACAAATTTTTCTTGAGGCATACAAATTAAGAACATCCTTAGGAGGGAAAGTAAACCTGTCGGTCCCATGTTGGTTGTGGTACCATATGTGAAAGAACCCTGGAAAGTATGTGAAAATACCTTCCCTACAAAATTGGTAAGCCCTTTAGCGCTCGCTAATAGAAATTCAGCATGGAAGGCAACTGGGAACCACCACACTTCCTGAAATTCCCTAGTGCATGGGATTTCTACTAGATGGTGCAGACATCACAAACCAGCCAAAGGGCTGAGTCCACGCCCGGCACCGGATCACATCAAACCAACCTTCGGGTTGTTGACTTAAGGTTTCGGGAAAGGTCCCACTTCTATGTCGACTCTTAATGCTTTAACGTGTGTTCACCCCATCTTACTTCCTGTTTGAGATATTCACATATACACACTAATGGGGTAGGGATGAGAATGGTAGAATTTAGAGGAAATGTTCCCAAATTTGTGTAGAGTGAGAGTGAAAAATTGTTTAGCAAAAAAATCTCGGTACACTCAGCTGGAGTTAAAACCCTGACCTCCCTATCACCAGCAAACAAGTATGATACCTTTGTCTGCATGTCCTCCAATGGTTTTAATCTCTTTAACGTGTATAACGTCTTTAATCGTCCATTTGTAAAGTGCGCTGCAGTATGTATGATATCTTCAGTTATCAATAATTTGAAATGGATTTAGTCATTTACAGGCTTTAACTATTGCACCATGGAAATTAAGTCACCCTACAAAAGGGTTTCAGTAAATGATCAAAGTCACGCTTGAGAGGTTAAGGTAAATAATCATCTGCATTATGAAAGAAGATACAAAAAAGAATTATTAAAACTAGCATTGGACGAAATCCACTATTTTATAAAACGAAATCTTGGGAAAATTTATAATAGGAAATATAATAGAACATTACAAAATAGAAACACTAAACAAAATATTGGAATTTTTTTGTTATAATACATTTGTTACAACATTCATTCATTCAGTTAAGTAGTAGTATTTTAATGGTCTGGGATCTGGTTAAGTTTGTTCTAAAATTATGTTGGAGCTAAACCAACAATAAGCAGTATTAGGGCTCTACAACAAATTACAACTCAAAATTTAAAGTAAAAAAAAATTACACACACATATATATATATAAAAAAAATCTTAAATATCTTTAAGGATTTGAGGGTCTCATCCCTTCTAAGAATACATAGAAGGCCAACGCAATGTGGTCTAAACAATGAAAAGAAGAACCAAATTCACCTTTTATTCTATCACCACTGAACAAAGGACTGTACGAAAGAATGAGGTTGAGAGAAACAGACAGTGGAGTAGGTGTGTTGATTTGCAGCAAAGTAGATAGCAAATAAACTTACCTTTGATTTGACTTCGCCTAATATTTTGCTCAGATTTGTTCTTGCATACCTCCTAAAGAGGTGATGATCACACCATTGATTGAAATCACTCATCTATGTGAGGAAAAAGAAGTCTTTTAAGCTGTTAATTGATAAAAAAAACTCTTTAAGCTTACATTCAAATGTGGTCCAGAGCTCGCCAGCTCTGGGGTCCATATTTCCGCGAGGCTCCCTTGCATGTTCTTTAAGACATTAACTAGGTCCCTTTGGAGACTTGCGGCTTCCTTGTCCCTGTGGAACCTGAGCAGTTCTGTGCATAGGCATCGCACCTCGTCTGCAAGAAAACAACTTTCATTTCAAAACGCTAGTTTGGAAATTCATTCATTCCCACAAATCTAGCGGGGTTGGGTATTTCCCAAAAAGTTGCTGCTGACTCATCAATGTTAATCTATTTTTTAGACAGTGGCTTCAGAAAGCTTAGGGAGGAGATTATGGGGTGTATTTTAACCTTGATAGGGAGAGAGAAACACAATGTGAGGTGCATGACTCATTGTGCTTTGTCTATCAAGAGTTATTTGTTAGGTTCAGCAAGAGAGAGAGCTTGAAAGATTTAGAGGACAGAGATATATCTACTCTACCCTATTTGGGGTATGACCATGGGGGTAGGGGGAGAAATTAGCTTGCTAAGGTCAACCATCTATGTGAGATCAGCCTTTCTGTTGCTAGCCAGACAGGAAGTAAAGATTAAAGGGGTGTTAAACTAAATAGGTTTAAGGGGTGTCAAATCTAGAGAACTTTTAAGGGATATCGATATCTATCAAAGAGAAGTTTTAAGGGTTATCAAACATAGAGAACATTAAAAAAAAACATTTTGAAAGTAATTTACTAATTATAATAATTTACACAAGTCTCAGTGGCATAGTTAGCTAATGCGCTATATTCGTGTTGAGCTATACTGCAGAGGACGGTGAGATCAGAGGTTGAATCTCGCTCGGGTGAACTAGTGGTGGTTTTCCCTAAATGATTTTCCACTCTCTCTCTGTGCAAATGTGGGTTCAGTTCCTCTATATTCAAATTTGCAAATTCTTAACCCATTAGCATAATTAGTACTTAAGTGTATAAAGCAAATGGGTAGTAAGACACAGTGCCAATTATTAGAATAATTTACATCAAAAATTTAATAAAATTAACTATTTGATTTGCATTATTCGGTATTTGTTTAAAATTTTGCTATTCAAAATGGTAAACAATTCTATTCGTAAACCACTACTACCAATATGTATACAACATTTAAGGAATTTTACTAAACATAAGTTGTTTAAATATTTAGGAACAATCTTAATTAGCAATAACAATATTAAGTGTGGAAATTAGTAAAAGAATACAGTCGGGAAATGCATGCTATTACTAGGTCAATAATTTAACATCTCGCCTGCTGTCAAGGAATGTAAAACTCAGAATATACAAAACAATAATTTTACCGTTGTTCTCTACGCGTGTGAAACGGCGCCTTTACCTTAAATGACAAAAACAAATTTAGAGTGTTTGGTACCCACCTCTGTGGCGTAGTTGGCAAACGCGCTTGTCGTGTAGAGCTCGACTGCTGAGGACGGGGAGATCGAGGTTCGAATCTCGGTCGGGTGAACTGGGGGTGGTTTTTCCTACTCCACGCAAATGCGGGTTCACTTCCTCCAATTCAACCTTCCCAATTCCTAATCCATTAGCGTAATTAGTACTTAAAGCGTATAACCCAAACAGGTAGTAAGACGCGGTGCTATATATTATTATTATTATTATTATTAGAGTGTTTGAAAACAAGGAGCTTAGGAATATATTTAGTTCAAAAATGTATAAAAATATGGCATAGCAGAGAAGATTACATAATAATGGGTTACGTACCCTGTACTCGTCACAAGACATTATTAGGATAATCAAACCTGGACAGGAGATGCAGCATGAATGGGTGAATCTAGAACATGGCAAACTCAATGGGAAGGGACCACTGGGAAGACTTAGAAGCAGATGGGAGGATAACATTAGAATGGAACTGAAATAAACACAGTGTAATAAGGTGGTGATATAGTGTGAATTTACATTCAGCCAGTGGTAATCTTGTGTAATAAAAGGCATTAGATTCCAACCCAAAATGATTATAGTCTTTTTTTTTTTTAACTTTTCAAACAATTACCTCTAAGATGGTCAGTGCGGGTAACCAAATCATGTAGTGCTCTTATTAGGGCCAGATCTTCATGTGGACTTCCCTCCTTAAGACTGAGCAGTTTACGCTCCTGCTTGCGGCGGTTTTTGCTGGACCGGTGGCTGCGGCTGGTGGAAACAGACAGCTGCACATCACAGGATCCTCAATAATAAAGTATAGTCGGCTTCCATTATATGCCCTTTAATTAGCTGTGTTTTTGCATGCACACAGTTTCAATTTGGAGTTTGACTCTTGAAGTGCTTCAGCTACACACTCCCGTTCAAGGGGGAATTTATTTTTCTCACCTTGGAAGAGAAGGTGGATTATTGTCTTGCCTTATTCATCTGACATCGCTGAACCAGATGCCGTCTGTGATTGGATGAAAGTAAACAAACTTGAAAGTTTTAACTTGAAAATTTAGCTTTTTTTTTTATATCTTATAGTACCTGCTTCTGTGGCTGCATGGTCTAAGGCACCACTCTTGTGTTAAGCTGAATTGCAAATGATAGGGATATTGGGGTTTGAATCCCGGTCGGGTGTACTGAGGGTGGTTTTTCCAAAGGTTTTCTACTCTGCCTCAATGCGAATGTGGGTAAACTTCCTCTAAATTCAACCTTACTCCCCCTAACTCATTAGTGTAATGAGTACATATGTGTATAAGCTGAACAGGTAGTAAGGCGTGATGCTAGAAAAAAAAAATTACTTTTTTTTTTAAATAAAATAATTTTTCGCTTAGCTGTCAAATCACAAAGTAGCAGGAAAACTCAGGGAGAAAAGAATGAAAGCCATGATGTTTGCTGATGACTTTAATGGGGGGAGAGAAGGAAGAAGTAAAGGAACAACTACAAGAATAAGCTTTGTTCTGCTAACTGTTTAGAAAAATAGTGGACCATATATTTAAGTGTTGGTTCACACAGCCATCTTACTGCGTATGCGCGTAACACAGCTGGAGCTTCGGGGTGAACAGACACAGTGATGGTTTGGTGAAAATAACCAAAAAAGTATTGAAGTTTAATTTTCAGTTTGTTTCATGTGTATTTAAGTAATATTCTATTTAGGTTTTATGTTTAATAAATGTTTTTATTTTAAAAGAGAAACATTAATTGAATTTTCTTCATCTTCTAAAACAGCTGCAAACAGCAGCATTTTCTCTCCCTCAGTAGTATCAGTTGAGCTCAAACAAGACATTTTGGAGAATGCCATCATAACTAAACTTCACTGGAGCAGACCAGAAACAATGAATTTGGGAGGGAAAAGAGGGACCATTGCTTAGCTTATCTTAGCAATTTGTGTGAAACCAAACTGACAAAGTTTTACCATAACACAGCATAGCGTAGCTTAGCATTCTGTGTGTACTGGCCTTAAGGCCTAATAAAGCCATAAGTTTGGATGGAGTAGAGCTGAGAAAAGTAGAGAACGTATAATATCTTGGAAGTGTGATTGAGGAGAAAGATGGAAGTATAGAGGATATAATGAGAAGAGGACAACAGGGAGAGTTGTTATTTAAGTGCGTAGGAGACCTACTATGGAGAAAAGAAGTGGCCTTGAAGTGTAAGGAAGTGTTGTTAAGGGGGTACTTTGTGCCTATTGTCACATATCCTGCAGAAACATGGACATTGAATGTAAAAGGAACTAGGAATATGTAGGCCATGGGAATAAAGTTTGTTTAGAGCATGCTAACTATCATGAGGAGAAACAAGATTAAGAATGAAGTTATCCGGCAAAGAGTGGGGGTACAGGGAGTACATGAGATGGTAGGGGAAGCAAGATTTAGATAGCATCGGTATGTAATGAGGATGGAAAAAGAGAGGATGCTGGAGAAAATGTTGGAAATGAAGTAGGCGGACATGCTACCGACTGAGCTAAGGTGTCGGTTTCTTTGGTATCTACTCCTCCACCACTAAGCAAGCTCACATGACTGTACCACCTTAGTCGTGACTTCTCTATCCTGCCTTGCACTGGCTCCTCCTTAACAGTTTCTCTCATCCTATTATAATAGAAAACATGGAAAACCTACATAAAAAGAAATACACTAAAGGTACAATCAAGAGATCCCAGGATCATTTTAAGTGCCTATAAACACAAAATTTAATCTAGAATTTTATAACTCACTCAGACAACCTGGAACGGGATGAAGCTATTGTGGACGTCATCACACTGCTAGTGTCCGAGAAGAGGTCAGAGTCAGCAGGAATAGTGTCGCCCTCTTTGTCTGCACAAACAAACAGCACTACTTCAAACAGTATACAGAAATAGGGGTGCATGGGTGTTGTTTTGTCAATCAGAGGCATCTACTATCAAAGAGGATGGATGCCTCTTTGAAAGTCTGTGAATAAAATACCAATGTATAATTAAAACTATCTTCAAATTCTTTATCGGATAGTTTTTTTAGGTAAGTGAGCTGCTGTATGATTAAAACTATCTTCAAATTTATTATAGGATAGTTTTTTTTAGGTGAGTGAGCTGCTGTATGATTAAAACTATCTTCAAATTTATTATAGGATAGTTTTTTTTTAGGTGAGTGAGCTGCTGTATGATTAAAACTAACTTCAAATTCTTTATCAGATAGTTTTTTTTAGATAAGTGTGCTGCTGTATCTTTATTCTTTTAAACAATGACTTATTCAATGGTTTTTCTTACAAACAAACAATTTAAATTCAAGAAATTGACAAAAATTTGATTAAAAAATTATAAAATAAAGAATAAACTAATGAATAATTACTTTGAATATGCCACAGAATTTCCATCAAAAATAAACAGCCGCAATAATACTACTACTAAGCTTAATGTGGCATACAAACTACTGACCTTCAAAGTGTAGTTGTTGTGTTGAGCGTACAACAGCCAAACGAGCTTTGTACATCCCAAACTGCTCCCGGGCTGTGGCCAATTGGGAGGTCAATAGCTCGAGATGATCTGATAAACCAGGTTTGATGTGGGTTTCTGAGCAAGTTTAAAACAAGCAAGTATGTTAGGATCATCATTAGCCCACACCAGGAGTCATCAAGTTTACAAGAGACAAGGTTGAAGTTACAGGGAGAGGCCAAGATTTGAAACTCGCCCAGATGCGGATTTTCAACATTTGATAAACATTTATGGTTTTCCTATTCCCTATTAATTAGAGATGTCACGTTACCTCTTTTTCTCAATACTGATTCTCAATTCCCATTCTTAAGTTCAACATCGATTTTTCGATTCTCGGTTACGATTTTTGAACATTTTCTTTTTTCATTATTTTTCCAAGCATCCTACCTCATATTAAAAAAATTTAGGTATTTAACTTCATAACATACCAAAATACTAAAAAAATGTTTCATAATAATAGAAAAAATTTTAACAAAGAAAAATATTAATTTTATCAAGTATTAAATCATCTAATCAAAATAATTAAGAATTACATTATAGTAAACATGTATAATTATCTAAGAATAAAGCCTCATTGAATCAATCATTTCTAAATAAAATAGAATAAACAAGTTATAATAAACAGTTGTTGAGAACACAAGTCTATTCAATTCACCAAATAGGACTGTAAGGTGCGGCAGAAGGGAGTGCGAGTAATTTTTACAGTTTTTATAGCATTACATATATAACACTCATAAACATATAAATGTTGATTGGAAGGAGCAAAGTATAAGAATTATTTAGGGCCGGTCTTATAACTACTGCATAAATATTGCTATCGGGAGGTTAAAGTTAGCTACCAGTTAAAGGTTATCAGCCACTTTAATATTTTACGCATCTTATGCACTGAATTTATCTGCCAGATAACTATCTGTAGGATAAATATATTTTTATGCAAAACACGCAAGATTGGTACTGTTTTTACTGGTGCAAGCATGCATATAAGCCCTGCTGATAGTGCTACAACTTAGCAATTGGTAAGCACGCTCAACATTCGTTAAATAATGGTGGCTAAACAAGTGCAAGGAAACAGATGGTGTCACGTGGGCGCAAAAGCTAAGTTGTCTTGCAAGTACTAATTTTGGTGTCTGCCAAAATGTGGGCAATAGTTGGGTACAACGTTAACAAAATTTCATTTATTGTACTCACATTTAAATAATTTGTTCTTTTATAACTATAACTCTACAAATAGCTTGTCAGTTTTTGTAAAAGTGTGAATTAAATGTTCTAACTTTATATATAGCTATAACCTGGGCCTGTGCTTACTTAAAACACGCGAACCAAGATTTTTTCTACAACACTTAACATTTGTTAAATAATGGTGAATAAACGAGTGTCAGTAAACAGATGGCGTCATGTGGGAAAGGAAGCTAAGATGTCTTGTAAGTACTAATTTCGGTGTCTGCCAAAATGTTGTCAATAGTTGGGTACAATGTTTACAAAATTTCATTTATTGTACCCACATGATAATTTGTTCTTATATAAATATAACTCTAAAAATAGCTTGTCAATTTATATAAAAGTGTGAATTAAATGTCCTAACTTTCTATAGTTAAAGCCCGGATCTGTGCTTACTAAACACGTGAACCAAAATTTTAACCTAAAACCAGATTTTAATAGGTAGAACCTCATTAAAAACAACGCATCACTATGGCACCAACCATTTTAACTTTCAGATAAAAGTTATCAGGTACTTAAACCTCCCGATAAAAATGTTATTTTATCTGGCAGATTAATGCTATCTTACAGTCATAAGACACACTTTTAACTTAGCCACCAGATAAAAATACTTATCCACCAGATTAATATTTATCCAGGAGTCATAAGACCGGCTCTTACAAGCTTAACAAATCAGTTTATTAATATTCAAACAATTCCAAACAATTCAAAAGGAAATACAAAGAACTATAGGTAGAAATTATTCAAACCATCCATTGTTTAAACATGAGAGTATAAATGGTGACAGTAATATAAATAGCTCGACAATGGAGCATCAGGCGTGAAGCACCTATGTACACCCTATAACCCACACATATAGGTCATAGGTGTGAATAAGAAAGCTTGTAACTCGTTAAAGAAAGACAATTATTTAGTCATCAAATTGGATAAAAGGCAGCAAAACTAAGGCAATATAAATAAGTGATGGTAATAAAATCTAATTACAAAATTATCCTAGATAATTTTACTCCAGCCATCTGACTGTGAGGTTTCCAACTACAACACATAAATTCAAATATAAGGAACTAAGCCATATAAATTTAGTCCCAGTTTAAGGAGCTGCAAGGGAGGTAATTAACATGAGCTAGCTAGCTTGAGTTAACTCCGTAGAGGGTATCAGGCACGTTAGATTTTCTAGACAATAACCGTTATAAAATAGCTAAAAAATATTTTTTGACTCTTTTTTACAAAGTTAATATATTTTATTTGTCAAATTTACAGTTTTATTTGCAACAAATGTTATAGGCCCAAGCAAATATTTTTACTCTTTTATTAATTTTCTTACAATTTAAAAATTAAGTGATGTGCACACTTATTATCTTGTTTGTTTACATACTAACCAGTATGGTACATAAGTTTTATTTCCAATGCTATTAATTCTAAACAAATTGGCTTTTACAATGAAAAGACGAACATAGTTCACACTTATCATTGCTGCCACTAAACATATAAGTAATGGCTACTTCTGAAAGAATATTGACCGTCACCGCCCAATTCCCTGACTTAGGTTTCATTCTATCCGAACTGATCAGAAGGGTGTGTGAAACACACAACACAACTTTATAAAAGAGGAAACCAAAATACACAAAAGGGAAAGAAAGAAAATTTGTAAAGATTGATATGACATGTAAAAGGAATAACATAAAGGACAGAATTCATTTATCATAACATTAAAACAGCAGTTAAGTGTTAAATTACTGGTCCACGGCCTGATTGTTCTGAACCACCAATAAGCAGTATTGGCTCTAAATCAATTTCAGTTAAAATATTGACAAATAATCTTTTTATTAAAGTATTTAAGTCTTGAATCTCGAATATCCTTAAGTATTTGAGGGCACATCCCTAGAAAAACTTGTGTAGAAAGAAACCAATAAAAAATTTGTTTCCAATCATTACCAATGAGATCAGAGCGTTGCCCGCTGAGGGCTGACCATGTCGCCTGTGGCCACATGTGTCCTCTGACCAGCATAGCCACACTCTCCTCCAAGTCGCCAACAAGCTGGCTCAAGACTTGAGCGGCTTCGCCATATTGATGCTGCTCTGCAAGTCTCTCCACCAGCAAACGGCATAATTCATGGACTTGGCTCTCACTGAAAAACACATGATGAACATAATTAGTGTAAAAGATTCATTTCTAATTGTGTCATAAATGCCATTTTAATTATTTAATTTCCTCTCCCGATATTTAAAAAAATACATATACTGAATCATACATGTTCCTATCTATGTGTTCTATCATTCTTTACCATTTTCCTTTTTCTCCCTTTTGTTTTTTGGTTTTCTCTTTTAGGAAGTTGTGTTACACGTTTCACACTCCTCCCTGATGAGTTTCGATAGAATGAAACCTAGGTCGGGGGATTGGGCGGTGACGATCAATTTTCTTTAAGAGGCAAACATTACTTCTTTGTACATTGGCAGCAGTGTAAAGTGTGAACTGTGTTCTTCTTTTCATTGTAAAGGCCATAGTGTTTGTCTCTTTTATATGTTTCTATCCAACTTTCCTATACCTTCTTCCAAATATAATACAATTACCTCATAAAGCGAAAAGAGGTTTGGTTTTCCTTATTGAGTTATATCATATACTGAATCATGTAATTTAAATGATTTTTGCTTAGTGATGAAATTTATTAGAATTATAAGGTTTCTCTTAAAATGAGAGATTTCACAATTCCTGTTTTTCTTGATTCATATTCTCAAATTTTAACCAAATTTCTTAGTCCCAATTAATGGCATTTACAATTTTTATATTTTTTAATGTATCCTTTAACATATGTGTTTTATTCTTGTATTGTACAGTAATTATGATGATATGCGTCCGTAATGGGCGCCAATTAATATGATACGATTTAATATTGGTATTTATTGCCCCATAATTGTGCCCCAATTAAAATGATGTTCTAGGTATTTAATGAAATAATTGGTACTTATAGCCTCGTGAGGTGACCTGGTGGTCTAGGGGTAAGGTGTCAGACTTCTGTGCTGGCGGCCGGGGTTCAATCCTCGGTCCTGGCACAGATTTATCTGATTACCAAACCCTTCCTTCACCTCTGACAAGACATATTGTGAATGTGGGGAATGCCAGGCTGCCACCGTGGTTCGGATTCCACGTTAAACTGTAGGTCCTTCATTTCATCTCACAATCACCCTAACATTACACATTAGCGTAATTGCGTATAACCCGAACGGGTAGTAAGACGCGGTGCTAATAATAATAATAATAATATAGCCTCGTGAGCGAGCACCAATTATATTGATATCGGGTATTTGATGAGATAATTGGTATTCATAGCCCCATGATCGAACGCCAATTAAAGTGATATTTCTTACACTTATGAAATAAGTAAGACCTCTAAATTTGCACATGATTTATTTAGATCATGGCCCCGATTTATTATAGCATTCTGTAGATTTATCTATCCGGCACTGTTAATATTTTGTATTACTGCTATATTACCGAGTTCTGTTATATTAAAAAGTTATTGTGTATTGTTGTCCACTGTAATGGATTCATACGCACAAGCGGCTTATATATTGCCTACCCCTTGCCTCTTGGACCCCTTGTCACCAGTGTTAAAACCACCTAATTGAAAAATACCTTCATTCATGACAGTTTAAATATATGAGAGGGCTCCAAAACAGTATCACTACATAATATATGGTCTTGTTAATCTGAACCAAAAACTGTAAAGAGCATTCAAAATATTAATTTATTCAGATTATCAAGACATTGTTGAATCAGAACTGTTACTTTAGAATTGAATTGGAAGCAAACCAATATTTTAAGTGAAGCTGAAGTTTTCAAAATTTTGCGTCCCCAGCTCCCTACATATTTTTATTATGTGCCTAACGTGTTGTATTTTCTTTTGTTCAACACTAGCACATTAGCAAGACAAAAAGTCAACTGATGAATATTGTGGTAAGATAAATAGAAAACACCAGTGTAACCTTGAGTGGGGTTGGGGGTAGCAAAACAATGGAAAGATAGTAAAGGCAAGGATTACCGCGTCTTTTGTACTAGCACAGGTTCGAATTTGCAAAACCATTTTGTATTTGCCAAAAACCTAAAAGATGTAAAAAAAAAAAATGTAAACAAAATTACCATGTTTGATTTGCGTAATATCACTAGAAGCCCAAGGTCATGTGTGCATTTTTTACTATCCTGGATTGATATGAAACAGCAAAAGGTATGATTAGAGTTATTATTAGTGGTGGTCCGATACCTACTTTTCTCGATTCCGATACCTACTTTTCTCGATTCCGATACCTTGCTCAAAACTATCAATTCATCTCCTCGATACTCAATACCTTATTTGATACCATTCAACATGGAATTAAATAAATCTTCAATTTGTAAGTATAGAAACTAGATCAAAGGAAACTTATTTAATTTGTTTCCATGTGTCAAAATATGGAAACTAGTCAATTAGGCTATTTAAACAAATTATAACAAGAATCAATCAGACTAAAATAACATACACAAAATAACATCAAAATACAGTTCCCCTTTGATAAATGAAAATCGACCTAGTATCGACTGTGATCATGTTCATAAGCTGCAAAGGAATGAATTATTTATGAGTTCAGAGCTGAGCGAACAAAACAATAGGACAAAGCAAAACTACGAGTACCTAATGTCTAGCCACTGACATTCAAAATCAACCATAAAGTCAACCTTGTTGAATACTGAAGAGTGGTATCAAGATTTTTAGCGTATACTATCGATTATTGCGACACTAATCAAGTTTCGGAATCAGCATAGCCTTAGCTACTATAGATTATATTATATAAAACTTTGCCATTTGATTTCAGAACTTTCACTTTATGGGATTTGAATATATAATGGGATTTGAGAGTTAAGAATTCCAGTATCAAAAATCATGATATTAAGACCCAATCTTGGTTATTTTGATACTATTCAAAACCTAGGGTATTGAGGAATTGATTCAGACTTCCCTTCTTAAAAAGTAATGTTCACTTTATTCACAATATAAACACAAGATGTATAGGGTCAGGTGAGTGGTTAGAACACTTTACTCAAATAGAAGAAATCAAGTTGGATCGTGACTGTTTGCAGTGAGAATGAGTTTGATTGTTTACACAATAGTTATTTATTCTTTCTTCAAAAACAATACTGATGAAGTTCCTTAAAATTTTTCCTTTTTATCCCTGTCCTATAGATTATCAAGATAGTCAGTTCTGGCATTAGTGTAGTAAAACTAAATAATAAAATGGTATGTACCTATATTGCATCGTGTTGGCAAGAGTGAGTGCCTGTCTCCAGTCTCCAGCCGCCTGGTAACACTGCAGTGCTCGGGATAAGTCCCCTCCTCTCTGAAACATGAGGGCAGCCTCGTAGGGTCTTCTGGCATCCAGGAGGTGTTCTGCATACAATACAGATACGCGCCCGTATGCTGGACTTGACCGGTCAAACAAGAGCAGAGCCTGAAACAAGAGGATTCACATTATTTTTGTAATAAGTGAATTCATGAAAAGTAAAGAAAAGAGTAGAAATACTTAAATATAATTTTTGCTGTGCTTGAAAGTTTGCTCAATTATTGATTAGATCACAACAAAAGTGACAAAAAAAAAATCTCTCTTTTATTTTGAAAGTTGGTGAATTTTGTTACCATAAACATGTGAACCTACTTAGTACTTAAATTTTGACAGTTTTGTGTTTGTATTTTTATAATTAGGGATGGAACCTTAAGGATATTCAAGAGTCGAGGGTTCAAGAAAATTTCAGATTCAAGACTCAAATCTTGAAAAAAAAAAAATTATTTCAATTTTTCAAGTGAAAATTGTTTTAATGTATTATTACTGCAAATTGGAGGTTCATAATCGACTTAATTATAAGATAGCCCAAACAACAAGGACCCAGACCAGTAACTTAAAACTTAACTGGATGTATGAATGTTGTAAGGAATGGATTATAAGAAAGAATGATTATATTTAGTTACTAATTGTATTTTCTATTTATCATTCTATTATATTTATATTTTCTCCAATTTTCATATTTTTTTCCAAGATACACATTCGAATTTGGGATTCAAAGATAAATTGGAGATTAGGATTCGAGATTCTAATTCGTAAAGTAATGGATTCGACCCAAACTTAGTTTAAATGTAGACCCAATTCAGTTGAAGTTAAGAGAAGTCAACCACATTAATAATATATTTAGCACCGCGTCTTACTACCCGTTCGGGTTATACACCTTAAGTACTAATTACGCTAATGGTTTAGGAATTGGGAAGGTTGAATTATAGAACGTGAGCCCGCATTTGCGTGGAGAGAGAGAGTGGAAAACCATTTAGGAAAAACCACCTCCAGTTCACCCGACCGAGATTCGAACCTCGATCTCCCCGTCCTCAGCAGTCGGGCTCAACACGACTAGCGCGTCAGCCAACTACGCCACAGAGCCGGGTCAACCACATTAAAATAAAAAGAGTCTAACTTGTCAAACTACTACTCCTCACCATCTTCTTCTTTAGATTTTGTCCACGGCAGCCAGTGGGTTTAGTAGAGTTTCTCGGGGTTAATTGATAATGGTTGGGGTGGAAAACGCAACAGAATAAAGTGATTAAATTTGATGAGGTTGATTCGGAAGTTTTATTTTGGAGAAAAGTTCATATACATTTTATTACATTTAAAAACACTAGTTTCATATGAAAAGAAAAAGGTTAATTAGTATTTGAGGATAGACATATTTTTCATGTTGTGCTAATTTAGCCACATTGGTGTCTCCTTTTCTTCCACCTGTCTCTAAACACCCTAAAGCCAACACGAAAAGAACAACTATTCATACTTTTTAGTACGTCTTTCTAGCTTGCAAGCTAACCAGCAAGTGTGTTGCATCTAATGCTTCCCTTGTTAGTAATATCAAAAACAGATGTTACAATCTGATGTGCTGATTGGCTGGCTGTTTGCTCCAAACCTCCCCTTTCCACTGTGAAGCCACAGCTTCCGGGTACAAATAAAATAAAACAGCATGATGCTTTAGAGTGAAAGGTAAAAGTAATAAATTTAGATGAGGCTATAATTTCAACAAAGACTTTCCAAGAATAAAAAACTACTAGATTTAAAAGTTAAAGGCTTAAAAATGAAATTAATGAATTTAAATTTAAAACATGTATTGTTTACAACTTTGGACTGTTTATAATTAACATAAAAACCCACACTTTCTTATAATTAAACATTTGAAGTGACTAATTTAGTAATATAAGGATTAAACTAGGCCTAGAAAAGAATTATGCCTTGAAGATGCTGAAGGGTATTTGTTAAAATAGGCCTTAACAATTGTAAAACAATAATGTAGTATAAGTGTAGTTAGTACTCTCAGTATTTTGATAATGTTAACATGATTTCTAATAAGCTTAAGGAGGGATGTTGTAAAATGATATATAAAATGTTATTAAATGTCTTTGAATATTATAAATACTGAGCACTTGCAAGCCTATTACAACCATAGTGAATTTAGTGGTTTTAAGAATGGTATTGAATTAACAAAATAAACAATGTCAAACTAATATATACAAGGTGTGGCTACTAAATAACCAGACTCATATTTTTGCCATTCACCTGAGGTTTAAGCAACAACCAGCACGGTCAGATATTGATCTATATTATTTTCTCCCTCTACCATCCAAATTTCAAGGTCGTGTGACCAACAGTTCAGTCGTAGCCTTTGTTCAAAGGGAACCATGTACCTGAGCTCCATCAGAATTATGTCAAGTGTAAAAGGTGAGCAGCATGTCAATGTGAAGTTTCTTGTAAAACTTGGGAAATCCACTACAGAAACATACAATTTGTTAAAGGAAGTTTATGGTGATCAGTGTTTATCTCATACTCGAGTGTTAGATTGGTTTAAAAAATTTAAGGAGGGGAGGAAACAGATTGAAGACAATCTGCGCCCGGGCCGTCCTTGCACATCAAAAACAGATGTTAATATTGATAAAGTGAGTGAAATCGTTCGAAAAAATCGACGCCTAAGCATTCGAGCAATTGCTTAGTTAGTTAATATTAATAAGGAAACTGTTCTACAAATTTTACATGAAAACTTACACATGGAAAAAGTTTGCTCTAAAATGGTTCCAAAACTGTTCACTCGTGAGCAAAAGGAAACTTGAATTAACATTTGTGCTGACATCCTTCATAACATCAAAAATGATCTAAACTTTTTAAAAAATGTGATAACTTGTGACGAATCATGGTTTTTCAGTTCGACCCTGAAACTAAGCGCCAATCCATGCATTGGAAGAGTCCCAGTTCACAGAGACAAAAAAAGCATGGATGAGAAAGTCCAAATTCCAAGCAATGATGATAGGTTTTTTTATCTGAGGGATTGTTCATATTGATTGGGTTCCTGAAGGTCAGACTGTTAGCCAGGTTTACTATAAGAAGACCCGCCTCGGTGGTGTAGTTGGCTAACGCGCTTGTGTTGAGCTCGACTGCTGAGGACGGGGAGATCGAGGTTCGAATCTCGGTCGGGTGAACTGGGTGTGGTTTTTCCTAAATGGTTTTCCACTCTACCTCCACGCAAATGCGGGTTCACTTCCTCTAATTCAACCTTCCCAATTCCTAATCCATTAACGTAATTAGTACTTAAAGCGTATAACCCGAATGGGTAGTAAGACGCGGTGCTAAATATTATTATTATTATTATTATTATTATTATTACTACTATAAGGAGGTTTTGACAACATTTCGTGAAAGCATAAGAAGAAAACCTGAAATGTGGAAGAACGGCTTGTGGATTCTTCATCAGGACAACGCACTAGCACATAAAGCGCTGTCTATAGGTTTTTGGCGAAGCACAAGATTTCAATGTTGGAACTTCCAACTTGCCAGACCTAGCCACGTGTGACTTTTTTCTGTTCCTGAAGATCAAGTCTGCACTAAAAGGAACTCGTTTAGAGTCTGTTGATGCTATGAAGGAAAAAGCAACGAAGCTCATGAACAGCCTCTCAGAAAAGGACCTGAAACATTGCTTCTAACAGTGGAAGATTTGTATGGTGAGGTGTAGGGATCGAGGAGGGGACTTCATTGAAGGTGATAGCATATCCACTGAGTAATTTGGTAAACCCAATTTTTTAGAGCATCAGTCCGGTTATTTAATAGATTAACCTCATATATATATATAAAATAAAAATATCGAGAGCTAAGGATCTAAAACCCTGAACACTTTACAAGAGTAAATTAATGATCTGATTGTTAAGTTAGGCCTAAAACTATTTTGCAATGAACAACTAGAAAGACACATGAAATATCTAAATAAGAATTGTTACATCATCATAGAATTTCAAGTGGTGGCAAATATCATTCCGGCCCCAATCAACCCTACTCTGACCTTGACTACACATTAAACAGAACTTATTACAACTACATACTTACCTGTGTATAGAGTTTGTGATCACGAATCAGTGTCAAGCATTCCTCCAAATACTGGTTACTGCCCAAACAAGAAGCGATATTCTGAAGTGCGGATTCAAAGCGTTTTAGGTGCTTGTCAATACAGTAGCGTTGATAGTGGGGCTCCATCCTGTCAAAAAAAATAACAGAGAGATAAGACAAGGAGTGCTATATTCCTCATTCTCCATCTCTCTTAAACATGTTCTTCTTAAGTAACGATAGAATGGGCACAACTAAACAGTTTTTCTGGAGCTCTCCATAATAAAGTGCCTTAGGTGTGATGGAAGTACCCTTCATTTACCCTGTAAGGTAACACACTTACCTTGCTTTTATCCACTATGGCACAGCTTATAAGACAGGGTAATAGTATAGTCAATCACGGTTCAGGATAAATGGAGTGTTAAAAAAATAAAAATAAATATTGTCTTCTGGTTATTTATATTTAGCTTTATGTCCTAAAAATACTTGGAATTATTTATTAAACAAATGTTTGTAATATTTAATTTTAATATGATAAATTGACTATCACAACTTACAAGTGAGTTACTTCAGTTTCTTTTTCCATATGAATATTAATTTGTAATGTTTACAACAGCTTAGAATTGCAATACTTGGCTGTAAATTGATTATTTAAGCTTTAAATAATTTTATTGGCAAAGTTAATTGATTGTCAAAGCCGGAATTTTTTTCGAAGCTAAGTGGAAGCTGACATTTGTTTTGAAACCAAGTCGAAGATTCACATACCCTTAGTCCATTCATAAGAAAAGTGAGATATGCTTTCAAAAACCATAGGTGACTCTTTATGAATCAACTCGATGAACTATGCCTGATTCCAAATTTTCTACTTTTCATCTTAGCCCTGAAAGGCGCATACTCTCCACCAATCAAGGGGGTTAAAATGTGCTAACTTTGTACATGGAAACCACTTTTGGACGCAATATGCGAGGAGACTCTGAAAAGAGCAGCACATGTTTATTTAACTGTGAGTAGCTATATGTAAGTGTTGCTTGTGCCATTAAACAAAAACTTACAAATTATTCAGACTTCCTATCCTTCCAATCCTATCCTTCTAACCCTACATCATTAGGTTTAGCTTATATTTAAATGGTGAATAAATCAATATTGTTACATCTATAAGAACAAATTATTCTAGGTCAGAAATACCTTTAAATATAAAACACACAACTCTCCCAATATGTGTGAGAAATAATAAATTATGTAAAGCACCGTGTGAGCTGAGAAGAGGCCTAGTCTTATGTTTTCAAACACCTTAAGGTGGGATGGAAGGAAATGTGAGTTTAACTTTGTATTATTTTTAGTTTTTACAACAAAAAACCTATTTTAGCTGAAATCAATCAAATATTGCTTCAATAGCTATGTTCAATTTAATGTTCTATATTTAGTAATCTAAAGAGAGTTTGAATGTTTTTCATGGGTATTGCTTGAATTGATCTTAACTTTTTCTCTTTATTTAAAATGTTTCTGGTCAAATGCCACAATGCTCAAGACACATATTCAAGAACAATTTATGTTAATATGTGCGAACAATTAAACTACATGCATCTACCAAAACAATATTTCATTTGTTTTAGCAAAAAAGTTTTTTTGTCTTGAAAACTGCAAAAATAAGAATATTAACTTATGTTCCCTCCGATTCCACTACAGCCACTAGAACATGGAAATGTCTCAGTGAGAAAAAATAAATATAGCTTGCGGTGTAGCCTACTTGCGCAGCTGGTTCAAGAAGGGTAGGTACTCCTTGGGGTCCTTCTGCGATTTGGCTGCAACCACAGTCACCAACTCAAAGTCGTACATTCCTAAAGCTACATCGTACAACTCGTTCACATCCACCAGGTACAAAAGGTACCTCAAGGCTTCCCCTGAAGATACCAGAGGTTTCCTTTCACCTGCCTGAGATGAGAACTACAAATTAGTTAGGTTGATTTTATAGGGTTTTGAAGTAAGAACATTTAATCATGTTTAATATCAAATTAGTTTCAAGAGATAGCAATATCAATTACAGTATAATTAGAACTTTTAAAAAAACTCCATGGGGTCAGCCTACAAATGAGTCTAACAACCAAGAAGTCACCACATGTTGGCGAAGATAGTGTCAGCACAACAATTCGTGAGGCCAGTAATCTCAGTTTTTTAGACTGGAGCTGCTACTTATTCAACCAGCTCCTCAATTATCACCAAGAGGGTAAATTGACCCCATTCCAGACCCACTGCTTCACAGAAAAATTTGTAAGTACCAGGGATCGAACCCTGGGTGTCTAGATCTGTAGCCAGGAATTCTGATCTCTAAACGATAGAGGTGGTCCAATTAAAATTAAAGGTGTCACAATTCTGGTTTGCCTCAATTGTATTATATTTGGAGGAAGTTCAGGAAAGGTGGATAGAAACACATTAAAGGAACAAACACAATATGGCTTTTAAAATGAAAAGTTTATAGAAACAAATAAAAGGAATAAACACAATATGCAATTTCTTTCTCCAATCATTAATCCACAACCGTGTAGTGAGGAAGAACCCTTTCCTCTCAGAGCTCTGGTAAATATTCCTGTTTGTTTAGCAATATCTTATTTCTTAGCTTTATTTTTCTAACCTATATTTCTATATATAGATTTTTCATATTTATCACTACAATGGTACTTTATCAATTGAGTTGTGATTTAACTATATTTTGTCTGTGTCCCTTTAATAAAATGGTGGTTGGTTGCTAACACAGCATCACAACTTAAGAAGAAAGGGATTGCAACTAGAATCTTCAATCAGAAAAATCCAACTTTTTATATTTTTTATATTTCTTAATTAATTTTTCACCATTTTGAAATAACTTTTTCTAAAACTAATCCCTTAGTCTTTCTGTTTCAATTAAACTTATAAAATAAACCCATCATCAGTGATAGATATTAAAATATTGAGTGAATAACTAATTGTATTTACAATAACAAATTATCTGACCATTGTTTATGAACCTAATAATCTTAAATGTAACAGGTCTCACTTTTAATATGGTTGTCTATTATTACAAAGGCTCTTCTGTTAAAATTTGCTATCATTCTTTTTAGTATAAAACTAATGTTTCATGTACATTTTCCAAACATGTTTGGTAAGTAATACAAGTAATTTTTTAATTTTTAGTATATTTTCATTACAAACTGAATGATTCACAAATAACACAAAAGTTATGTTGAGTACATTTATAACTTGATGGTAATAAAGTGAAATGGAAAATAAACTAGAAATGGTCACAATGAAAAATTAACTGATAATGAATATTACTGTTTTATTTAAATTCCACACTTTCATTTAATGGGATTTGAGCTTTAAAGATCAAGGTAACAAAAATTGTGATATTAGGATCGATTCTTTCGAAACCAGTTTGAATTAAGGAATTGAATTTTACTCCCTTAATTAAAACCAATACAATTAATGTTTGAACATAGTGAGGAATATGTATACATCTAGTAAAAAAAAAGTGTAAAATGCAGGATAGAACTCTCAATGCACCAATGGAATGATGTAATTGAGACCCAACTGGAATATAAGCCCTTTTCTCTCAAAGTTTATAAATTAGTGTCTTGAGAATATCACGCAAATTTAGTGATAAAATAACATTTGGACACATCCTTTGGCTTTAGATGCCAAACCTTTTAGTCCAATCCTAATAGGTCATGCCTCAAGTCTACATGGATGTGTGAAAACGTCAGCCGTCTCAGAGCTTTCTGTACCAACATACACAGTGACTTGTTAGATGACTACGAGTTGCAAACAGCACTAGAAGTTTTATGGCCTCAGTCATGGTGCAGAGCAGTTGACTTCAAACACAAAGTTTTTAAAATCTTATACATTCAGCATGTTAAGGGTTATGAACATATCAATCTATGAGGTAAATAATAATAATAATAATAATAATAAGCACCGCGTCTTACTACCCGTTCGAGTTATACGCTTTAAGTACTAATAACGCTAATGGATTAGGAATTGGGAAGGTTGAATTATAGGAAATGAACCCGCATTTGCGTGTAGGGAGAGTGGAAAACCATTTAGGAAAAACCACCCCCAGTTCACCCGACCGAGATTCGAACCTCGATCTCCCCGTCCTCAGCAGTCGAGCTTCAACACGACAAGCGCGTTAGCCAACTAAGCCACCGAGGCGGGTTATGAGGTAAAGATAAGAAGGATAGCTAAGAGGAAATTTGCATGTATAAGCCAGAGATAGGATGGAAAAGCCGTAGTGAAAGTCAGATGTGGAAACCAACCACAGATTAACTTCTTAAACTTAGTTTGCGCCTAAAAGGGGGCAGTTACCTTGTCTTCCTGTTCTCGGACAGTCTTGATCACATCGAGAGCCGCAGCCAAGGATTGCTGCCTCACGTGGCTGGTTATGACAGGCAGGAGGTATGTCTCCGAGTCATCCAGGGCCAAAATAGCGGTGCGCACCACCTCACACACTGAATGTACCTACAGGGGGACAGAGTAAGACTTTCTAATTAACACATCATGAGGGTTTAAAAACTCAGCATTGCATATCAATGAGACTACCTAACAGGCTACTAGAGACTAATAGGCTATTCAGACTAACAGGCTACTGGAGACTAACAACTAATGGAGACTAATAGGCTACTGGAGACTAACAACTAATGGAGACTAATAGGCTACTGGAGACTAACAACTAATGGAGACTAATAGGCTATTGAAGACAAACAGGCTACTGGAGACTAACAACTAATGGAGACTAATGGGCTACTGGAGACTAACAACTAATGGAGACTAATGGGCTACTGGAGACTAACGAGCTACTGGAGACTAATGGGATACTGGAGTCTAATAAGCAACTGGAGACTAATGGACTACTGGAGACTGGCTACTGAAGTCTAATAGGCTACTGGAGACTAACGGGCTACTGAAGTTTAATAGGATACTGGAGACTAATAAGCTACTGAAAGCTAATAGGCTGTTAGAGACAAAAGCCTATTAATGACTAACAAGCTTTGTCAAATTATAGGCAATGGAAGCTTAAGTACCTATTTCTTATACTGGGATCATGTAATGTTAAATTTAATGTAAAAAAAACCTATGTGGGATCAAGGTTCACATAACGTAATATAACATAACAATCTGAGCAAACCTAAGAGAATGGATTTGGATTGTTTGAAACAAAAACTGCTTCCTAAAATGAAACCCAAGCATTTGGGCCTGCAAGTACTTCCAATTTAAGCAGGGCTCATTGCATAATTTGGGTGTCAAAAAGTAGGAAATGTAAGACATTTTGATGAAAAAGAAGGAAAAGTAGGAAAGTATGACTGCCATTTTTATGAAAAGTAGGACATGTTAAAAACACTATATTCACCTCATGGTGCCAAAATAAATAATTAAGAACAATGTTTTTATGTTGGGTCTGTAGCAAAAATAGAAAAAAGTATTTTATAAAAAAAAAGGAAAAGAAGAAGAAAGGAAGATGCTCAACTATCATCAACCCCTTGCAATGCTCCTTTTATCCTCCTCCCCTCCACCCTTTAATCAATTTTCTCTTTGGTTAAGTATTTATTTTACTTTGTCATTTCATTACAAATCCAAATTTGTAAATAATGGTAGTGAAACAAAATAGTGATAGTTACTATAATAATGATGTTCATTATCAAGAGATGATATAGGTTAAAATAAATTGTCTTCCCCCTAAAAATAATATATATTTAAAAAATAATCTGTGAAACATCATAAAAAAATGTTTTTTACTCATTTGGGTTATATACCTAAAGAAAATTAATCTCTCTTTCAGTTGTTTTGGGGTTTCTTTGATTCATATTGATTTACACAAAAATAATCCAACATTGTTGTCTTCCTCTTTTGAATCTGCTTTTGTTTGTTTCTTGTTTTCTCAAAAGCAGAGTCACTTTCTTCCAATTTTATGCCCGTAGCTTCTAACGTAGTTTGAGCTATTTGCAAACCTTTCTTATCATTGATTTCCATTGCATTATTAATCCTTTCATTCGCTTCTACCACTAATGACTTGTAAGAATGAATTTCTTCTTTAGCTTCTAATTCTTGCTTTTCTAATGAGTTCTATTTTTGTATTGTCTCTTTATCTTCCTGCGATTTTGTTTCCAAAACTTTCCTATTTGCTTGAAACTCTTCACTTTGGTTTTTTATTTTTCCTTTATCTTCTTGCTCTTGTTTCTTCCATTCGGCCTCAATTCTCTTCTCTTCTTCGAGTCTAGCCAAGTACAACTTATGGGCCCCAAGTCCTTTCTTGATGAAATTCTTTGTAAATGATACTGTGTTGCACTGATAGTTGTAATGTTTAAGACCACCTTTGGTAGACTGCATGTCTCTGATGGAGGCCTCGGAGAGACAGATCCTGTTGTCAGTAAGTTAGTTTGATGTTTGTGAGAATCCCCGCTCAACCTCAGCATTTCCAAGGGGTAACACAAGGATAACTTTAACAAGCCTTTTAATTTAACCTATTCTAGATGGAAATAGTTCATTATAACACTACCTCCAAAAACAATTTTATTTAATCGTTGAATTTCAAAGACACTTTACAAGTGTTTGGGCATACAATTCGAATGTATTCAAACAACGTGACACATTATGATGTGAAATTTTGTTTTGCTAGCTTACCAGCAAAAAATAAGATCCACACTTCAACATCTACAAACCAGTTTCTTTCTTCTGGAGGTCAAAAAGTAGGAAAAGTAGGCCAGCCCTATTAATGTGGTTCGTAAAGTTATTGGCCAGCTAGAATATGAGGTACTCTTAACTTAACGTTCATGTAGAATGAAATTTCTCTCCTGGACAACTCTTAGGTCAAGTGAACCAATTAAGTGTATGTTAATTTAACCGCATTATGATTTCCATTTAAAAACATTAAAAGAACCTTTGCATTATGTTAGATTACGTGAATATTAAGTTAATTGGGATTCCAGAACTAGTCTCGGGATAAAGATGCAGAAGCTTCTTAACAGTGTACAGTACAAATATTATAAATTACAATTTTATTTGCTCTTTTTTCTAACAAATGGGTTCACTTAAAATTACCAAATTAAATATTTAATTAAATCTTATTTCTTATTTAAATCTACGACAGAATAAAAAACTTCTGAAACCTTGATTTTAAACTTTATTATTGTACCAGTAGGTAGGCCTACCAAAAGTACTAACCTGTTCAATGATGATATAGGAAAATGTTTTTTTATTTTTACGGTGTTGACTGATATAAACTACTGTTTTACATGAAATGAAAAAAATGAAAATAAAACTTAAAAACTCACCATCTTTAAAGGATTGAAAACCTTAAAGAGTATTTGGTAAGCTAATATTTATTATAACTTAAATCACCATTCATTGTGCTTACTTTGTTCTTTGTCAGAGATTTATCCTCAGATTTCTTGGCATAGAAACCAGCATACATGGTTTGAGTCATATCCATTTCTTGAAGCTCAGACAAGAACAGCGAGAGCCAAGTGGGGTCCTTAACAGACCTCACAAAGTGTCCAGTGTTGGACGAGAAAACCTCTGGATTGTGATCGTACAGAAGGTTCAGGTTGATCCTCTGTTTGCGAAACAGCTCGAACGCTCGGCGGTACTCTCGAGAATCCAGATATGTTGCCGCGAGGTGAAGTAACAGTGGCCGGGGCTGTATACACTCCAGGTTCCCACGGGGCATCTGCAGGATTACCCGCGTATCGCAAGGCACTGTGATGACGAGTCTAGCCCCGCGCTCAATGCGACGGCTCGTCCCCAAGTTGTGGTCAGACGCCAATGACTCAATCCCGTCAAGATCCAGGCGAGAGCACAAAAGTGTGTGTTGGAGGGTTGTCAGAAGAATGAACTCAGAGTGGAGTGTGTACGAGGTCACATTGTTAGCTATTTCCTTGGTATTTATATAGAACCTAAAAACCACCAAATACATAGAGAAGATATCACCTTTAAATAAATTGTAAATATGAGATACATTTAGGCACTCTTTTTATCCTCTAAACAAGCAACACTCTTTAAAATCCTCCATACAAAAGGTGAGTTTACCCCTGATTGTTGTTCATTAATGAACCAATTCGTACCTCAAGGCTAACTTAGAGAGATAATAAATCATGGTGGTATAGAGAAGAATTTGTATCTGTTGTAGGAATGAGATCACAATAAGTTATCTGGCACTACAAGGTTTTTTTTTAATGAAATTATCTTCAAAATGTAATTTGTTTAATATCAAAGAGTTAAATCATATATTCTCAAATTGTGGGTTGTGACTCCTCCTGGGGTCACTAAAAATATTTGAGGGGGGGAGGGGTGTCACAACAAACATTTGCAAACGTGAGTAAATTAAATATTTACTAAAGAACTATTGCAATTATAATATAGGCTTAATAAAGCCGTTCATTCTTTTGTTTATTTTAATGCAGAGATAAACTGTGTCCACATGATTAAAGTAAAGCAATTTTTTATTTTTATTTGTAGGATTCACTAAGATACACTAATGGCTTCCATTGGTTGAAAAAGACAGTTGTCGGAACTGGATTTATTGTTTAAAAATAAGCCAAGCTCATCCAACTCATAAATTGTCTATGCTCACCACTCATTATTAGTAATTTTTTAATTTTCCTAGTTTTCTTATTTTCATCTGCATACAGTATGTAAGGTTTAAAAACTAAAAAAAACTTCAATATTAATTATAGGGTATAATTGCACATTTTCATTTTTTGCAAAAAAATGTGTTCAATTTATTTTTCTCATTTAATCTAAAACTGCTTAATAAATAATAAGTGACACTAGAATATAAATCATGAATACCTGGGTTTGCTAATAATTTTGTCTTGTGAAAAAAGGGTCGCAAATAAAAAAAAAGTTTAGGAACCTGTGATTTGAACTATACAACTGACATTGCTAAAAGAAAACTATTAGATCCCAAATCACTTATTTAATAATACATCTCCCTTTGAAGTCCCCATTACAGATTCAAAGATGAATCCACATACACCCTAAGGGGACAGACTAGCATATTTATGCTCTCAGCCATGAGGGGCTCTTTTCAATCTTGGTGAATAAAAGAGTAAAACGACAGTATTAGCCTACCTGTTTCTGTCACTGAGTCCAAAGACAAACTCCGTCTCTTCCACTCTCAAAATGTTCAGCTTAGTACAACACTCGGACAGGTTAAAATTGTAGAGAGATACCTTATTCTGAGCAGTATCGTAAACAAATAGTTTCCCATCCGACATTTGCAAAAGGACTTTGAGAGGGTCGGCAGTCCGCACAATAGACACCAAACAACTGTCGAGTGGTGCTTTGCTCCTAAACATAAGAAGGTAATTCAAACACTTACTATCCTCAACAGTAGCACCAAACACCATATTTGTATATTAGATGTAGGTAAGTTCAATTCATAGAAGCCTCTGTTGTATAAAGTTTTTACTCAAGAATAAAAAAAAATCCTAACAGTTTGTTCTATGAATATTTGTGACAAACTAACTTTTACAGAAAATGTTTCTTCACCTTAAGATAAGTTTCTCCTGCTGAGGATCTCGAACCAGAAGCATAACGTGAGTTCCAGAGCAGCAGACAAACGTGTCAGCAAATAGCCACACCCAATGATGCAATATCTCAGTGCATTCTGAGACAACTTCACACACCCACTGCACCTGGTGGGGACCTCCCACTTTGTCTTGAACCAACGCCACCAGCCGACCATCCGCCAGCACAGCACATGCACTGTTATCATCGAAACCGAACATCACCGCATTTATGGCGGCCAGCAGCTTGACTTTCTGGTCGGACATGGGTGGCGGAGTCACTTTACCCCGGAATGATGTCAACAAGATTTCATCTGACATTAAAGAAATTGTATATATAGACCAGAAAGAATAATAATTTAGGTAGTTCAGATAGTATAGTGATTTGTCATTTAAAGAATTGCATTTACAGTATAGGTGTCATTTTATCAAAAGAATGGCTACAGTGAACTCAGCTATAAGTAAGCATGTTGAGGGGTTGTGCTTTCAAAATTAAAAATAGCCCCTTGTGATACCATTAAGTTGGGAGTCCTGCAGGAAAAAGTCTCTTAGTGTTAATGAGTGAAATCCAAAAGTGTTGATGAATTGGTAATTCATTATTGGTGTAGTGCAGAGTAGTAATAACACATGTATGCCTATCTTGCAAATAACCTGAACAGGAAGCTAGATGTGGTGATGAAAAAAATAGATTAAAAAAATTAACACATATTTGTAGTGAAGTTGAAACATAACAATATTACAAAAATGTCATATTTCTGATTTGTCTCTCTGATGCAGTTTTTATTGTCCTCATCAACCTAAACAAAAGAGATTTCAGCAGAATGATCTGCCACTAGTCGTCATGATGCAGGCTCAATAGCTTAGGTTAAAGAATTGTTGATAGGCCAGGTAGCCTTTTTAAAACTTTTTAGTTTTCAAAATGTGTTGTAAAAACCTTAAATTAGGTACTAGGAAAAACCTAGGCCTAAGACATAGGTAAATTTATTTTCTTACAGCAGAAATATTTTATATATAAAAATTTGTACAAGTATCATTATGGATATTTCACTATGTATACCATACAAATAGTGTTGTTTCTCTATTATATCTATTATTAAGACATGTAAGGGGACCTACATGTGAAATATAAATAATTTAATAATGTATAAAGGTTTTAACTAGAAAATGAAGTTACCTCCGTCAATAACTGCCACAAAAGCACCGTTACTTGTTGCATTCCCATAGCTGTGGTTTGTCACCCAAGTCCAATCATAGCAAAAGTAGTGGCCACCTTCACAAATCACATGCAAGCGATTTTTGCTCTCAATGTCCCACTCAACACAGCATATTTTCTGGTCCTTAGAGAAGTCTAAAACTTGTTTCAAATACCAATGATAATTGTTTACTGTATAAAAATATAAGCTTGTGTCGCTTGAGGCCACATTTTCACAATGTACAGTTAAAATTGTTGACTCTGTATTCCATAAAAGCTGAAGAACCTTCCTTTCACTACTACTAAAAGGGAGAGAAAATTCTCCATGTCTCAAGCCATTCTTTTCAAAGAAAGCTACGATGTATTTGTTCGGTAACTGCTGAGTAGTAGCCAAAAGATTTCCCGATGGACGCCAAGCTAAAACACTCTCCAAGCCCAATAGTTTCTCACTCGTATACTGCAACACACCTTCCCGGTTGAAAATACGAATGTACCTAACATTTTCTTTACTGACCACACTCACCGCAAATAGTAAACCATCACCGCGCCAGCTAATCAGAGCTATCCCGTCATCCTTGTTTGAATTTGGATTATTAACGTCTTGTGTAACAAAGCGAGCTGCCTTACCTTCAGAACCATGAAATTGAGTTTCCTTTTTTCCCCAACCTACGGTGATGAACTGCTTCTCCCCAAAACTGTCCTGATGTAAGTCGACTTCAGTAATAGGATCAAATGTTCCTGTCATAATGATTACAGTATCGCGACCAGTAACCATACACACAACCTCTTGATCTGGACTCCAACATAAAGATTTCAGTCCACTGTCAACAAATCCGACACACACTATAATATTCGTGCGGTGTTCCACTGTCAGCACATCACCATTTTCAAACGCAAGGCAAATATTTTCAGCAACTGGATTACAATTTATATTCACAAGTGATGGAATATCACTCGCTTCATAATAATCAAGTAAATTACATTCTCGTGTTACTTTCTGTGTAATGTGAGTAATTTTGAATACATAACCGTCACCATAGATGTAGATATCACCAAATTGTGAATCAATGCAAAAGAGATTGACAATCTCCGAGCAATCAATGTCAACATTTTGAAATTTAAATAAAGCAAGATTTTTCATTTTAAGTCAAGCTTATTGTGGCATTCATAGATAAATGACTAACTATCTGCAGCCGAAAAAATAAATATCGCAAATTATTACTTGGTTTTACACAAAAACAACTTAATTGAAGTTAACAAGCTTACCAAATATTGAAAATATATTTTACTGGATTAAATAATACACTAATAAAATTAAGATTTATATTCATCAATGATTATATATTAAATAGATAGATATTTAACTAGTTATTTTGATTCTAAAGTAAAATTAATTCCATCTCATAGATTAAACCAAATAAAATAGCATTCAAATTTCTGTAAAACTGTATTTGGCTTCCAAAGTTGGTATTTCACTGTTAGTCCTAATTATGGGTTTTGTGCTGTCTTCCATTGCCGCTTTGAGGAGTGGTTTGTTGTGAGGCTGTTCATTTCATTTTGATTATGTGTGCAAGCCCTGTCCCTTTCGTATCATTGTCAGAGGTTTGTTTGTTTTGATTGAGAGTTTGGGTGGTGAGTATCTAGAGCAGGGGTCCCCAACTCAATGCCCGTGGGCACCATGGTGCCCAACGATCATTTCGAGTCTGCAAGCCACTTTTTGACGATAGCTGAAAAGTTCTTGAATAATAATTTTAATCTGTCACTTTTCCGACAAAAATCAAGTTTGTGCTTATCTCCAGGTATGCTCTTCTCAATAAATTGGTGAATGAAAGCCCCCCCTCTTTCCAATCCCTCCCTCTCATTCTTATTTCTTTGCTGGCTCATTTACAAAGTGTACTTTTATTCGAAACTATCGTAGTTTCAAGCTGAATGGTTTTGCTTTTTCCTCATCTCAAAGACCTACCCCCTTTCATCATTATCTTCATATTCACTAATCCCATGCCAATACTTTCTATTTCCTTCGTAAATATTTTGGCATGGGTCTGACCAGCTTTGTTGCCTGAATAAACCCAGATTTTTTTTAATATACCCAAGCACCAAAATTGTGATGAGTAGTTAAATAGTTCCTTGTGTCTTTATTTTGTTCTTGTTAAAACCTTAAATAAAGCAGTATTTTTTAAATTTATTTTTTGTCAACTTATAGGGGGTTGAACCCCCTTCCACCCCATGGCTACGGAATTGAGTATTACCCACAACCCCATATAACATCACAATCACTGTTGGAAACTTTACACGGGAGTTGACCGGCCGTGTGTATAACGTTGAGGTTGACCTCTGAGTCTGGCGGGAGTAAGTAAATTTGCCTTTAAAAAGTAATTGGTGCCCGTCGCACTACCGTTAGTTTTAAATGTGCTCTAAGGTAAAAAGAGGTTGGGGACCTCTAATCTAGAGCATGGGGTGGGCATTCTTATAAGACCAGCTAATCTCGTAAACTAGTTTGGGGCACTATCACTAGGAGCAGTTTGCAATGATGTCACAGAGGAATACACATACGTAGACGTGAAGTCCATATAAAAGGAAGTGTGAAATTTATGTAAAATTCGCTATTCCTGTTTTGTTTGCAATTTGTCATTATTTTCAAGGAGTTTAGCTAGATTTTCTAGATTTTAATTTTCATAACTTTGTTTCTTTATAAAATAATGGATTTAGTTAGATTTGATTGAATTTGATTAATTAAAATTCCCCAATAAGAAATGCATTATTCCAAGTGTAACATCCCGTTTCGAATCATTTAGTTCGCAGCAATGACGCTGCGAGTGCTAGCGATGTATTTTTCTACTTGCCAACATTAGAGTGGCGTTTTTATCCTTATTCCTTTTCTATGATCCAGAACTGGGGTCTCCAAACTTTTTGCTATGCGGCCCACATAATATATTTTACACATTTTTGCGGGCTAAAGTAACGTTCACCTGTACTTCATGTAGCATTATTTTTGCATTGAATGCCTTGACATGTGCTAATCGATCCTAAATCAAATTTGTTTGAACATGCAAATTTAGATTAAGTAATATGTCCAGTCACGTTTGTAAAAAAAATTCACTTTACAAGGTCAGTCTGTGTTTTATAAAAGTGATCGACGTTGATTCTTCTCTGTGAGAAATTAATCAATTTATGTGTAGTAATTATATTTATAATAATTATTAAATATAATTACTTTTTTTTTTTTCAAGACTTTCCTTATTAAAACCCTCTGCAGGAAGTAAGGGTAAATTTCTTTTTGGAGTAAATACTTTTATTGTTATTTTACGAAATTCCCTTTTGGCATGTTATTATTTGTACTTTCAAATTAGTAACTGTTTGAATCTTATAAAACCTAAATTTTTCACGTTTTATTTAAATGATCTAATTTATTTATGTCAGTCTAGTTTGTAGGGATACATTTTGGGATATCACTATAGAGCTGATGGATAAAAGAAAAGAGGATCTAAAATATAAATTTTGAATCTCGCCCCTTTTTACTAGGCCGGTTAGATTTTTCTTGTCTACTTAATGTTTAAGCTAGATGTTTTTATTAATTTTTCTTGCTTACTCTCCTGTATTGTTAATATGGTGCTTGATAAATTAAGGGTAAAATGATTTTAGGTTATTATGAGATATATTAGAAATTTGTAGACGATGCTCATTTTGATTATGTTGAATAATTATGAGTAATAGAATGCAGATGTTAGATAGTTACATGATATATATAGACACATTAGGAATTTGTGGACGATGATCATTTTGATTGTGTCGAATAATTATGAGTAATAGAATGCAGATGTTAGATAGTTACATGGTTCGTATTAGGATAATATTGAGTAACTTTGTATGCAAAGTCCAGGCGAAAAATAATAAGCTAAATTATTCTTTGTTGTATATATTCTAAAAAATGATTGTTTAATTGAAAGTAAAAACAATCTTAATTAAAATCCTTCTGGCTCATTGCGGATTGTGAATTTAATGAAGATCGTAGGAGTTATTATATTTTTCTACATAATAGTCTACTTTTAACTTGTTACACACATATATTTATTTATTTCTGATATTTATAATAAACAAATACATGCACTTCTTGCCATTTATGTAATGTTATCATTAGTGAAAATACCCTTAGGTTTAGAAACTATAACTGTCCTTCCTTAATTTCAAATATTATTATTATATTTATATTTCTGGAGACCGACCGTCATGTTCTTCCCGATTGAGTTGCGTGCCCTGGGTTTCTCTTGTGCACCCAGCATTCAACACTATTACTCACCCAGCTCACTCCGATTGCTTTCATTATCATATTAATTTATTTCTATGAGATTTGGACCCTCTTTTGTAGGATTTCGATATATTTAGGGTTCAAGTCAAGCTGTTCTGTTGTAGGTATAAGGAATGGCACCTGCGACTGAAAATGAAGGTTTGCAAATCTGACAGCACTCTGACTTGGTGTCATGAGGGGAAGTACGCACGGGAACAAAAACTGGACATGTCAAATAAAATGCATGGTTAAGGAAGAATGAAGAGAAACAATTAATATGGTTATTTGATAACAATCTTGTGAGGCGGCGCACAGGCCGTAGTTTGTAGGCCCTTGATCAAGAGTAATGTGATCTGTGGTGAGCATAGAAAAGGAATACTTGGCTTTTTTCAGTCCATTGAAAACACTAAAATAGTATGGCGGAAACAGCTGAAAACATGAAAGCAAGGTTCCAAAAGAGTGGAATTGCACCTCTCAACAAAAACAAAGTGCTATACCGCCTACCACAAGTTTCTCGAGTTAGAGATGACTCCACTTCAGTAGCAAACTGGACATCATCATTTGACCCTTTAAACCAAATTATTTCACTACTAGGGATGGAAAAAACTGCTCCACCACTGAACCTGTTCTTTTTACCTGCTCCTTTTTGTCACAGTCACTATATTCATACCTACTCCCAGCCTAGGTTTTTTTAGCACCACAGCTACCACCCGTTCGGGCTTTATGCATTTATGCTAATTACGCCAATGTGTTAGGGATGAAAATGGTTGATTCTAGAGGAAGTGCGCACACATTTGTTTGGAATGAGAGTTGAAAACGTTTAGGAAAAATCTCCGTCAGTGCACCTAACTGGATTTGAACCTCAATCTCTCTGTCATCGGTAGTCCGTTCTAGTTCGAGAGTGAAGCCAGAGAACAGAGGCTGGCAACCTTTTTGATATCGTGGGCTTTATGGAATTTTAAAAAAGCTTTGGTTAATTTGAAGAAAAAAAATAGAGCAAAAAAAGTTCAATTTTACATTTCCCAATTAGTAATTAGCTATTACGTCAATTTTTTGAACACATTATTTGTTTGCTAGATATTTTGTGGGCTAGATAAAATCAGTCAGTCGATTGCTGACCCTTGCCTTAAATAATCTTACCACCAAGTGGGTCCCTTCAAAGTTAATCATCAACGTAACAATTTATTGTGAGAATACATCACATACTGTGCTTGTGTATTGTGGAAATAATGTTTTGTACTACGAAAGCTTTCCCCTTCAAAACTCATTTGTGACTCCCAAACCAACTCTAAACTAGGCCTATATAATAAATAAGTAAGGTTGCACCGAACCTGATTTCATCACTGTGACAAGAACACAAAGCATCCACTTCCTTTCTACTGTACGACTGCTCCAAAATATCTCCGGAGCATAAGGGAACAAGGTTTCTCCGGACCTGTTACAGCGCGTATTTGATCCGTTGACCAGTGACAGAAAGGAACATCTCCTTTCGTCTTTCAGGAACAGGTTTTGAATGTGACGTCAGAGGAGCAGTGACAAAGGAGCCGGTTGTGATTTCACAAGTCAATCCCTATTCACTACACTACAAAAGAAAACTTTCATTTAAGTACCTTGAAAGGTCACAAGTCTATCTTGACAGTTCACACAAGCGTGCAGCTTATAAAATAGCACCACACCAAAATCGGGCAAGGCAAGTTACCCTTCAGCTTAAATGGAGTTTTCTTGCCAGAGATTTTATAATTTACTCTGCTGCTTACTACTCATCCAGACTATCCAAATAATTACAATAATATGGTAGGAATGAGAGAGGTATAGATTTAGAAGAAATATGCACACATTTGTGTGGAAAGTGATTGGGAAATTATTAAGGAAAAACTAGTGTGCCCAGTCAGGATTTAAACTCCCAAGAGTTGCATGTCATTCGCAAACCAGACAAGACTGACGCCATTATCCATGTTCCCCCAGGTGCAAGTCTTGGTGATGTTGACTCTACCGAGTGTTGCCAGTGGGGACAAAGCTTTTAGATGGTTCCCTACCCTTAAATATTTACGAAAACTCAAGTCAGACTTCTGTGCTGGAGGTCCAGGGTTCAGTCCTTGGTACCAGCACAGATTTGATTACCAAACCCTTCCTTCACCTCTGACAAGACATGCATTAACCACAACTTATGAATGTGTGGAATGTCAGGCCTCCACCATAGTTTGGATTACTCGTTAAACTGTAGGTCCTCCATTTTATCTCACAATCACCCTACCATTACATATTAGTGAAGTGCTATATGCACCCAAATGGGTAGTAAGACACGGTGATATTAATAATAATAATATTATTATTATTATTATTAGCACCGCGTCTTACTACCCGTTCGGGTTATACACACTTACGCTAATGTGTAATGGTAGGGTGATTATGAGATGAAATGAAGGACCTACAGTTTAACGTGGAATCCGAACCACGGTGGAGGCCTGGCATTCCCCATATTCACAAGATGTCTTGTCAGAGGTGAAGGAAGGGTTTGGTATTATTATTATTATTATTATTATAAGTTTGATAGTTCAAGTTGTGTTGTAAATATATGTATTGTGATTGTACTTAACCTACATTTCAAGTATATCCTGGACATTTTCTAAAAAATGTTTTAGATTATTTTATTGATCAGCTGACTGCTTGGCAGTTGCTCCTTGCTGTAGACAACTTTATTTCAAAGAGTTTTATTTTTACGAAGTCTCTAACCATCTCATTGGTTGGTATGGCCACATCATTTAAGGATAGAGATTGTGTAGATACTAATAGAATTTCTAAGGACCAAGATCATAGACTATAGACCTCAGACACAAAGTCTGTAGAAGGGGCTTTACCCTAACAGCCATCCCTTATCTATGCTAACAACATAGCGTATAACATTATCAGTTTGGGTGGGTAAACCATTTGTAAAATAAATACTACATTGGTAAAACTAAATATATATTATTTTCATAATTGTTTACACTTTTTAACAACAGTAAATATATTATTTTTTTATAAATAATAGTACCAAGTACTACAACCAAACTAGTTTCACTAGTACCATCATAGGTCATTATTAATGGCTAGCATGTAGCGTAAACTGTGAAATAATATTGTATCTGAATACAAAACAAAAAAACTTCACATGATAATTTTGGACAGTTTTATTGCATCACAATCTTGCAGTAAAAGAAAAGAATATAGTATTTAAAGGCAAAGATAAAGTAACCAAATGTCTGGCAAAAAGAGGACTTTTTTTAAAAATAATTTATGTACAATTCATCAAGATGCCAAGGTCTTTATATGTTTTCTTTTTTTAATTCTCCTGATAGTTTTTAACCATTATTACATTAGTATCAACAATCAAACATTTATACAGAGTTTAAAGGTCCTCGCACCCAGGCATAGTATCATATTCATACGATGCCAAGACAGTAGCGGTATGGTAGCAGTATGGTTTCATATTGCCGTGACGGTCACACACACCGAGATCATAGATATGACGTATGCCCCAAGAGATTATTTCCCCCACCACACCCTACAGTTTTCTTTCAGCCCCTGAGAGCAGCGCAGTGAGAATAAGCGAGTGTATTGTTCTGTTACTTATAATGAGTGATACCATGTCTTCTTTCTCTGATGAGGACATTGTGGTAGCGGCTATGTTGCTGGAGCCAGAGAAAAGGAAGTGGAGACATGATATCAATAATAAAAGACAAGTGTTTGGAGAGTTTTTTACACAGTTTGAGGATTTTATCCACAAGGATAAAAAGTTTTTCGTATTCTTCAGTTAGAGGTTGGTGCATTTGCTATTGAGGAACATCATTAGAATAAAAGCTTAGGAATTTGAAGGTTGAATGCAATGGCTGTTAAGGAACATCAAGAGCAAGAAGCTTGGGAGGTTGAAGGTTTAATGCAGTGGGAGGTGATGGCTTTTGAGGAACACCAAGAGCAGGAAGCTTAGGAGGCTGAAGGTTGAATGCAGTGGGAGGCGATGGCTTTTGAGGAACACCAAGAGCAGGAAGCTTAGGAGGCTGAAGGTTGAATGCAGTGGGAGGCGATGGCTTTTGAGGAACATCAAGAGCAGGAAGCTTAGGAGGCTTAAGGTTGAATGCATTGGGAGGCGGTGGCTGTTGAGGAACATCAAGAGCAGGAAGTTTAGGAGGCTGAAGGTTGAATGCAGTGGGAGGCGGTGGCTGTTGAATATTATGAGCAGGAAGCTTAGGAGGCTGAAGGTTGAATGCAATAGGAGGCAGTGGCTCTTGAGGAACATTATGAGCAGGAAGCTTAGGAGGCTGACGGTTGAATGCAATAGGAGGCAGTGGCTCTTAAGGAACATTATGAGCCGGTTGAAGAGGCATGGAAAGTTGTTGATGGGAAGCAAGATGATACATTGATTGTTGGATTGACTAAGAAACATTTTGATAAGGTAGTGGAATCATGGGTAGCTGATCGTTGGATGTATGGAGTTGCAATGCTGTTGAGGGTAAAAGTGAAAATGTCCAGGGTAATAGCTGTACATGCATTCTAATACTTCTCATACTGAGAGATCAAGTTAGATATTTCAGCCTTAGCAGGTACTTGAAATTATTTGGGCAACTGTCGAAATGATTCCTCAATGGCTGAAAAAAACTTAAAAACTTACTGATGTGCAAGAGGAGTGTTTGAGGGAATTTATTGGGGGGTAGGCAGCAGCCACCATGACAGTATCATACATGTCTTTCCACTTTCAAAGCGAAATGGAAAACCACGTATCGTACGTAAACAATACTATGCCGCTACCATGGTGCTACGACAGGTGTCGATGTACACAGCTCCATAGCAAAGCATGGCAAGAGAAAAACATAAGATACTTGTATGATACCGTACATGTACGATGCTGGTGTGCGAGGACCTTAAGAGGGTTTTTTAACTGTATGGATAATTAATGACAACATGTCCTCTCTTCTTACTTTATGCACATTCTTATATGGGAACTTTGTGTACCAAAGTATATGAATAGTAGGTATGGTGGAATCATAAGAAGCTAAGTTTATAATAAATAACGAAAGAAGTGTTTCTCTAAATATTTACAAAATATACTCATATTATTGAATCAATAATGATGTGATTTTTCAAAAGTGACAGCTAAGATTATATATAATATGACATGAAAGTAGTTTTGGCAATATTTGTATTGTCCTATCACGATTCAACCACATATGTATTCACATGTGAATTTATTTTTTGGAAATAGACTTCCATGTATTAAAGTAATATTATAAAAATACATCACAATATTAATCAGATGGCAGTAAATTTAATTTGTTTACCTCTTAATTCTTGAAGCAAGAAACAAATGAAGACATGTGTGAAATTAGAATAGACATGTGATAAATGATTAAATAACCCCTTTCTTTAGTTTTAATTCACTTCTGAGATTCAAATGAGTATTTTAAAGAGTGTATGTTTGAACCCAGAAGATGAGTATTTGCTAGGGGTGTGCGAGTACAAGAAAATTCGAGTTTTAGTAGTTACTAGAGCTCTACAATATTTACAAACCTAAAAAAATTAGAGTACTCAGAATTTTTGATTTTTTTTCCTCTACAAATTGCGAGTTTAATTTATTTTATTAAATTTTTAAGATATTATTTCTCCCTCTTTTAGTTAGGCATATTTTGTACATCCATCATTGGTGGATGAAGAGAAAGATATCTAGTTGTGGATCTAAGACTTCTAAATTAGAGGTTTACTTAAGCACGCCCGCAAATGACCATGTGGCTTCAAACCAGTAACTTTAAAAATATACAAGTAGATGGATGTGTATCCTTTGTTCAGAAATCTTAAAGTAGTAAGAAGTAGTGAAAAACAGGTGAAAATTAATAGACTTGCAGCAAAATGAAACATTTTAAAATGTTAAGAGTAGCAACACAATATAAAAAAACTGTTGGTTTATAAATGTTAAAGTAGACCAGTGTGTTTTAAATCTTTGTTCATAAATGTCTAAATAGACGTGTTTTCAATGGAACCTTGTTTATCCGGCCTAACTGGGACCTGGTGTCGTCTTTATTACAAAAAATTCAGATAATCCACATCAATTGTACAACAGTGATTGACTGACAATGGCCAAGTAGGAGTGTGGAAGGGAGGGGGTGCCGGTCATTGCCCTCACTGGCAGAGCACATCATTACGCTGGGAAATTTGAGTTTTAGCTCTGATCAAGCGACAGCATACAGTACAGTACTCTACTCTCCCTGCGGCTACAGTATAGTAATTAATATATTTGAAAGGAGTTTTTTAATATAATATACCAACTATTCATCCCATAAAAATGTGTACAAAAAAATAATTCTTGCAAAATTTCAGTCCGGATAAACCGGAAATATGAATCAATGAGGGCAGTATAAACAAGGTTTCACTATAATTAATATCTGAGCTAAATGAGATGTGTTTTAATATATACAATTGTTAAAATGCATAAACAAGTGTTTAGACATAAATTATTACTTATAAAGTGCAATATGTATTTTGGGAAGAATAAAAAATGATAAATTCTCACATGTGTAATGAAAGAAAAACAGTTATTTCTAAAAACTTATATAATCATCCAAATAATCAGTATTTGAGGAGCCCAAATGTTAAAACATAGTCAAATCATTGTAAAGTGCCACCATTCAGCTTAGATACAGGTGAATCAAGGTGTGGTTTTCTGTATCCTAGTTTTTAAAAGAAAGTGGAATTGAGGCCAGTGAATAATTTTATCGCATTTAAAAATAAATAAAACAACATTAAAAAATATTAATTCAAAATCAACATATAATAAAATGGTCCTAATTTTGCTGTTATAAAATGAAGAATGCAGAAAAACACACTTTGATAAGTTTATTGGTGCACAATCTTGTATCTTATTTCTTGGTTAATCTGTCATGATCCCCTGGGCTTTTAAATAATTTTAATTATATATTAAATATTTAACAGCTCAGCTTTTGAATATAAAACAAAAGAGGACTTAAAATGTGACAACTAGCACCATATTTTCAAAGAAAAAAGGTCCTTATAAATGAATAATAACTAATAGTCAACTCTTCAAAAATGATAGAGTTTAGAAACACAATTCGATTATTCCTACTCCCCTCCTTTGAGCTATGCCTCCAACCAACAGTTAATAATTAGCTGTTGTAATGAATGGTTGCATCTTGGATGTTACATTTCGTTATTTGGAAGTAGGGGCCAGATTTGCGTACTAATAGTATTACTAGATTTGCAGGGAACACCTGAAGTAACTGTGCCCAGACTGTTAAAAAAAGGTTGAATATAAATATTTTAATTTCTTTTTTACTAATAACTTAAATTCCAGCCATTAAAAAACATTTAAATATACAAATGTTTATTGTATTTACATAGGTTTCTTTTAATACCTTAATTCTTTTTTTGTTTTGTAGTTTGTTTTGTTTAATTTTATTTTTTATGTATGTTGATTTTGATGTAAATGAAACATAAAACAAATCACACTAACCAAAAAACAAAATAAAAGACTAAATATTAAACTCAGATCATGTAATAGTCTCATGAAAGGTTGTATATGTTATTAAGTTAGATTTACATATAGATAGCAATACAGCACTATATAATGACAATAGTCTTCTAGGGTTAATACATATATGGCATGTAACACAAAACATGCATGCATCAAGAAGTGAATAAATACTAACAAACAATGATCACTTAGCTATGTATTCAATTAATTTGTTTAGTCAGAATTTCAAATGATAAAGAACACAACTAAATATTCTAAATGCCTACTGTATCTAGTAAATAACACACAAAATAAAGTTGTCTAAAGTTAATTTGTATATAAACCAAGGTCAAAAAAACAAACATTTAATCTGTTCCTATATTGATCCAGATCAACTTGATTAAAATTTCCGTTATATCAAACAAAATGGACAATATCTTTCAATCGATTATAGTTTCATAGCAAATAAACATCTACCATTACTGCTAGGCACTTTGTTAGTTGTCACCACACAAATCTACAACTTCATTAACAACATTCTGCATCAAAGCTACAATAATTTATTCAAACTTAATATCACTGGTTCTCAATTTACACTAATTTAGTTATTTAGTGTTCACATTGATGATTGGATGGTCTAATGTGTTAGTTTCACAATAAACCGGATTGTCAATGACAGAGAGACCGAGGTTCGAATCATTGTCAGATTTACTGAGTATGGTTTTTCTATAACTATCTCCCACTCTCTCCCCACATAAATGTGGGTACAGTTCCTCTAAATTCTACCTTCCTCATATCTACACCATTTATGTTAATATTCGGATGGCTTGGATAGGTGATGTTAAAATAAACATAAATTGGCCTATTTATAGGGTTGTTCAGTTACCGAGATATTATTTGAAATTAGTATTCTCTAACAAAAATATGAAGTGTTGATTAGGTTTGTTTGTATTTTATATTTTGATACAATTCTGTATTTAGAAGTTTATGTTTGATTTCTGCTCAAATATAAACAAATTTGATTTCAATTACCAGAAAAAAATATTCACTCTATCTCAATGTGAATTGTCTTTTGAACTGAAACACTTTCGATTAATCCTCTCTTCTCCTTTTAAATCAGTATCTAAATTCCTCCCTTTCCTTGAACAGATTTTTTTTTTTTAAATGAGTGTCAATTCTTGTTTGCGTTATAATTACACTAATATGTTAGGGATGAAGAAGGTTGAATTTTAAGGAAGTGTACCCGCATTTATGTAGAGGAAGAGTTTAAAATAATTTAGGAAAAAAATCACCCTTAGTGCAAGAGGCCAGGATTCAAAACCTGATCTTCCCATTATGGGTGGTCCAGTCTATTACGATATTACTGCCTTAGACCATACAATTACCGAAAAGGCTAACTCGTCTAGTGAAACTGACACATGTCTCCTTGCATGAAATATCCAAGAACAACTACATTATTAGATAAATATGGTAACCGGATTGATTTTAAAAAGTAAATTAAATTAGAGGTATGCCGATGGCATATTTTATTGTTGTATAGATTATGATACTGATCCAACTAATACAGATGATACTCAAGTTTAGTTTATTACTAAATACAACCAGCTTTTTTTCCTTTTTGACAAAATAATAGCTGAATCTGACCAAATCTTAACTAATTTGCTTCAGTTTATCAATTTTTTTTTATTTTTTTTTTTGTAAATTTGTTGTTCTTGATAAACGTTTGTTTTGTTTTCCTTATGCTTAGAACTTTTATGTTACGGTATTTGTGCAAGGTACACCTCTATATATTAACGTCTAACCAATTATTTACACTCAACACTTGACCAGCAAGTATTATTTCTATAATCTCACAAGTTTAAGAGATTCTTAGCAAAGTGAGATCTAATCCCAATCCGCTAATATGGTACATATATAAATAAAATATCATGAAACAAAAACTACATCATTAGCACTGTGATGTCACTAGTAAGTACTTAAAATAAAACGTCAACAAACAACATAAAATAGCTTAAACAACAGTAAAATATAGAGGTGTGCGAGTTGGCATTTTTCACTTTGAGTAGAGTACGATTCAAGTTTGAATGAAAACATTTGAGTTTTTTTTAGTTCAAGTATTATAATTAAATCAATATTTATATTTGAAATATTTCAAGTTGAATTTCTATAACAGATCCATATATAAATCATAAGTACAAACAGATTTTTAAGAATTAATCTTTTATGCCAAAAAAAATTATCACAAAAATTGGGATTCTCAAATATATTTATGTACAATTTTTTCAACTAGAAAAAAGTAAATATTGAGAGAGACCATTTGCTATGAAATAATATCTTATACTTGAATAAAATTAACTTAACTCGGAATTTTAAAGAAAAAAATTTGTAAATTCTGAGTAGACTACTGAAATTTTTCGAGTTTTGTAAAATTCTTAGAATTAAGTTTGAACAGCTATTAAAATTAAACTCGAACTTGAATTTTTGAGTACTCGCACACCCTTAGTAAAATATAGTATGCTATACAACGTCTATATATTTCGGTCCTTCCACTTCAGATTCATTGTCTGTGCCACAGTATAGAGGAGGTACAGTAAGGAAAAATAGAAATAAAAAGAAGAAACAAAAGAGTGCAAAGAGAACACATTGATTTCCCATGCCTTCTTCCATATGTGAAATTTTAAAGTACTTCAAAGATGTAAATAGTTTTTCCTTAAAGATTAATAAAGTACATTGGGAATTTACATATCAACTTTGGCATTCATTACATAAAAATACCAAATAAATTGAACAAATCTATTATAATAGTAAGGAATAGAATTTTCAAAAAATTGTTTATAGTAAACTAATTTTAAAAAGTTTCCCTCAAAAAAAAATTATATATTATTTTTAAACTTATTTAAAACTTTTTTTAAATATAAATTTGAAATAGGAAATTGTTAGAGTTTTAGAAAAAATTAAAGATGGGACGCTCAAATTCCATTGTATTCAAGAGTTTCGAGATTTGTAAAAATCTCAAAAAACATATCAAATGCAACAATGAAGCCCTTGCCTTTAAATCATAATTATTAAGGATAAAATTGTATTAATATAATTAATAAACTCAATATAACTTAATATATATGCCATTTGTTAGTAGTACTAAGCCATTAATGTGTTTTTCAAACGTCAATTTTAAATATTTTAGCTATATTAAAATTGTATATTTTTAAAGATTCAAGGATTTGAATTTAAATTCAAGATTTGAAAAAAAAAGAAAAAAAAAAAAGAGTAAGATTCTGAATTGAGAAAGAGAGGATTCAACCCATCTCTAGAAAAAAATTCAAATTTTCAAAAATTAGTCATCAGTAAACAACCCTAAAATAAAGAGCTTTCCAGAAAACAAGTATATTCCCCAGATAGCCATTTTGAATAAAATTGTTAAAGCAATTTTCAAAAAATATTGAGTTTTCAAAAATGTGTAAGCCTAATCAATAATTTACTTTTAATTTTCATATGAAAATTAAAATTACGATTTTGTCTCGAGTCATGACCAAGGGACAGACATGCACAGAGAAATGTAAAACCCACTTATTTAATTCAGAGACACATAAAAAAAATTATAGTCTTGAAGTAAAAAAGTTACAATTAAAATACTTTCTCTAAATGAGAACATAAAAATGACAGTTTTGAGTATCAGATCTCAATCCAAAAATAAAATATTTGGTTAACTAATTTAAGATATAAACTATAGTGTAAGTGTTAAACTGTAAAACAATATATTAACAGACAAAGATTGATGTCTTTAAATGCATAAAACAAAGCTTAGCTATCATTTAACTATACTGGTATGGTAACAAGAGGGGGGGAAATGTAAATAAAAATAAATGAAATGGAAATGAAGCGAGAAAGTGGATACTCTTAATTAAGTAAATCCATCCCACTACCTTAATCCCATTCCTCAGAGAGGAGTTTAACGAGAGAACATGATGTTTCCAAAATTGTCAAAGCACATTTCTGAATAGAAATATGGAAGGCTGGTTGTTAAGTGACGTGTTATAAAGACTGAATGCTAAGTGTTGTCTTGAAGGGAGCTCACAGTCCCTTGTTGAAATACACAACCGTTGGTACATTCCCCTTGCACTTCTCCTTCAGTTGGTTGTACTGATCCGGCTCGAGGAAGGCCAGGGTACTCACTTTCAATGAGCTGAAAAAAAAAAGGCTGGACAAGTCAGCTAGAACAAGATAAATAGTAAGATAAAAATCTAAAATATGATGAAACCATCTCTTTCAATATATAAATTAAACTCCTTTAATTTTTATCAATTTATCACAAAAATTGGTTTAAATTATGATAAATGACCAGCACACCTACCTGAATTATGCTGCAGTAAAAATTGTTTGGACATAATAATATTCAACCCAAAAACACATTATTAATTCACGTGTATCACAAATTGAAACGTAATGGCTATTCACAGGATCAGTCCGGATAGCTGAATCAAGTTCACCAGTTACCACTAGAAGTGTGGGAAGTCAATTTTTTCAATTCAAGGCGAAGTTGAATTTAATTGTATAAGATATTCCCGAAGCCGAACCCAAGTTTGAATATTTAAGAAGAATGTTAAATGTTGGATAAAAAAATACAATATTTTGCATAGCTATGTAAATGGAGGTATTAAATATCATTTAAAAATGCTAGATTGCAAACATAATGTATTTCGTCTTAAAATAAAAAATGAAGCTATCTTCACAAAATGGTTTATTTTTTTATTCATTTTACACTAACACTATTTTGCGATGGAAACAACAGCAAAAAAACATAAATGTGTATGTTTTAACTTTACTTTTTTTTTCCAAGGGGATGGGGGTAGGCTTCATAATTTTTTAATCTGGCATTATACTTTCAAATCAAAGTTGAAGTGAACAAATACTTTAAGCGAAGCTTTTGAAGCTTTGTAGAGCATTGGCACTCAAGCCAAATGGTACTGGGTTCAATTTCCTTGTCCAAGTTGTCATTTTTCACTTGATTAAATATGAAACAAAAACACATTTATAGATGAGTTTTTACCGCTATAGGCAGCTACTTCCATGTTCTGAATTGCTTGTGACAACGTAATCTTGTCTTTAAATATGTGTGTTTGTGTTCAATAGTGTTATATCTAGATAATTTCTACTCCAGTATCACCCAGTGGCCTTCTCCAAATAGCCTTTATAACAAAACTATAGTTTGCTGGTGTTGAGATAGTTATTATTTTCTAATTTTTTTAACTATGGTATTTGTAAATATTAACTGTTCATTGAAATTATTTATGTCAAACTGAAAATCAGTAGGCCACTTAGAACTGTCAATTTGTTTAGCCAGAATCCCTTTTAAAACTATATGGGCAGAATATATTCTATTAATTTCCCAAACTTAAACCATTATGTACTTATTTTTTTAAAGGGAATACCACTTTGTCATCTCTACAAAATAAAATAATTATTTTATGTGAAAAACAAGATAGTTTAAAATCTTGTTAGTTCTTGTGATTATAAAGTAACCCCTATTTTAGTTCAAAAATATTTACTTAAAGAATTTTAGTGTTTCTTATGATCCATAAAATTTAGTAGTTATTTAATTCCAATAGCCACTCTTAATAAGTACTTATCAGTCAACATTATTTTTAAAGGGTTTTATTTGAAACTAACTTGTGGACTATTTGAGTTAAATAGTATTGTTTAGAAATTAAAACTCACCATTTTTGGGGGTATAGGGCACATCCTGTAGGTACCATGAAAGTCAGACTGTAAACAAAAAGTTGATTTGGTTTCATTGTAGGTATAGCCCCAAATCACATCAAACCCCATACCAAATCTTGATCAGTTTTATAATCAAGTAATATTTTAACTTGGGATGTCAAACACAAATCTTCAATACCTCGATATACAATACTCTCGATTCTTACTGGTATCGAAAGAATCAAGAATCAATCTTAATATTATGATTCTTGATACTTCGATTCTTAGCTCTCAACGAAAGTATTGGCAACAAAGCAAAGCAAAGGGGCAAAAATTCAGAATGAGCCGTAGTCGAGTATCTCTATATTTGTGTATTTGCTGCTTTTGCTATATATTTTGATTCAATCAATCCCCTATTTGGTGAATTTAAAAGACTTGTGCATTTGATAATTGTTTATTATACTTTTTTATAATTATTTATAAAATTTCGACTCAGTGAGGCTTTATTTGTTGATAAAAATACAATTTTTCCTAATTATTTTATTAATTATCCATGCTATGCTTTAATACTTGGTAAAATGGATATTTTTCTTGGTTAAAATTAATTATACACTTTAATAATTGGTAAAATGGACCTCTTTCTTTGTTAAAATCAAAAATAAATTGTTTTTATTACTATTTACATTTTAAAATTATTATTTTTTGCTATGCTATGAAGTTGAATAACAATGATTTATATGAGGCTGGATGCTTGGAAAAATAATGAAATAGGAAATGTTCATGAATCAAAATCAAGAATTGAAAAATCAAGGTTGAGCTTAGGAATCTAAAATTAGAATCAGAATTGGGAAAAACAGGATTCATGACATCTCTAATTTTAGTGTCTTTTCTTTTATTTGTTTTCCTAATATTTTATCATTTTATTCATTACTAAATGTTTTTGCTAAATGCACTTTTTTCATACATATAATTTTAGCTTGTAATCAAAAAGGTGAGTTTTATTGATTGGGGTTTTATTAACAGTCCCTGATTATAGTAATTACTAAAAAACAAACAAAATTGTAAGTTGTTAAGCTTTCTTCGGAAATATTATACAACAAAAGTGAATCAAATAACTTATTTAGGGAATCCTCTATTCACTCTGTGAGGTACTAATAAACTAAATTTGGGACAGTCAAATTCTAGTATTCGAAAGAATCTCAAAAAATTGTCCCGAATATAATTTTGAAGACCTTGACTTGTATAACAATTTTAATAAATGTTAGAGGGAATTAAATAGACTTGTTTGGTAGAGAGAGTAACAAAATCACACACAAAAAAAAAGACCAAGTTTTATTAAGTTACTAAAAATAGTGTTATATAATTGTTGTTTATGAGATAAAATACATGACAAACACGATAGCATTTGTCAGTGATAACAAACCTTAAAAAAACTTTTAATAGAGTAAATTTTAAATATTTTTAAAATGAACCAAAATTGTATATTTTTAAAGATTTGAGATTTCAAGTTTGGATTCAGGATTCAAAAGAAAATTTATGATTAGGATTCAAGAAATATAATAAACATGAAAGTAGGTACAGAGCACCAGTATAGCAGCTAAGGAAGGGACCTTCGAATCTTTGAATTCCTTGAATATTTAAGAATATGTTGAGATTCAAGGATTCGAGAAAATATCAAATTCAAGATTCAAAAAAATCAAATTTATTATAATTTGGTTTAGAGCTTGTGTAGTGGTTATTGGTGGTTCAGCCAAACATATTTAGAGGACAAACTTAAACGCCAGACTTCAGAACACTATTTTAAGACTTAGCTAAGTTTATTTTACAAGAATATAGTAGAGCCCCCGTATCCAGTATCTGTATCAGTATGCGTGGTTCCAGTTATCCGTGGTTTACTGCTGCCCAAATTTATTTATTTTTAACTTTTAAAAAAAAGGTGTATAAGTTTCCTACCACATGCCAAGCGATAATCGGCCGTACTATCAGCAGCACAAACGCAGCGCCTACTATGTACATTCATTATCACCATCACCATCATCATCATCCGTGAGCGTCACAACAAGAATGGAGAATAGTAAGTACATTGTACAGTATACATTATTATGTACTTTATTTATGTAATGTCTTATTGTCAATAATTTAGCAATTAAACTTTATCATATTTATGTATGTTACATGAATATAATGTTATATTATAGATTGGTATTATCCAGGGGTTCACGTAGCCGCGGTAGATCTAGGAGCGTATTATCATGGAACATGGGGGTTCCATTGTAGTTCATATTCAGTTTTTACTTATATCTTCTAAGGTAACTCAAGAATTATTAATTTGGTAGAGTAAACTATTTTTGTTTATGATATATTTTTTAAGGATTCGAATTCATAAAATAATGGATTCAAACCATATATAATAGTAACAGTCACAATACAGCTTTTAAAATGTAAAGAAGAATACTATTCACACTTTACACTGCTGCCATTGGACAAAGAGCTGGCTTGTGAATAAAACCAGCCCAAAGTCATCTCACAGAAATAGCTTTCATTCTACCAAAATCCTTCAGAATGGTGCATGGAAATGTGTAGTCTTGCAAGAAATGATAGCTTACAAACATCCAACCAGCAAGACTTGGATCGGACCGTGAAGGGGGTGGATCCTCTGCATCCATGGGTATTGCTCCAGACGCTGCATGATGACAGGGAGGATTGCTGTCCACACACAAAAGTGAAATACTATCTAGTTCAGATTCAATTTTAAAATATATAATTTATATTTGATTCGGATAAGTAAGAAAATATTTGGATTCAATTAAAAATTGAAATTCTTGGATTAATACAAGCTTAGATCACGGAGATACATGGGACCGGGTTGAGGCGAAAAAACCATCGCAGTAAAAAACATTGTTACCGGGTCACCATAACACCAGTAACATTATTTACATGTGAGATCTGAAATTGCTAACGTTAACTACCAGGTAGTGATGGGCAGAATCGGATGAATAGAATCGATTCATTCGATTATTCTGAATAATCGATTCATTCGATTCTTTCAAAATCATTCGAATTAAAAAAGAATTCGAATGAGAAAAACATTCGAATGAAAACAGGAGCTGGCCGATTCATTCTCTTACCCCACCCTTGCCAGAAGTACTGAGGAAAATCGACCTTATGATTATGAATGTTTCCAGGCTATCTCTATACAGGTCTTCATTTCTATTAGGTTCATTTTCAATAAATAGTCCCCCATTGCTACACAATAATCGACCTTACGCATTCGAATGATTCTAAAGCTAATTTAATACAAAGTTTAAGTGGTTGTACAGTTTACAATCGAATAACAGCCAAAAATAATTCGAATGAAAATTACAAAATGATTCGATTATTTTGCTAGATTACTACGTGGATTGTTCTTTTTCATTTCCTTAAAATTTTACCTTCCTAACTAACTAATCGCATATAAAACGAATGGTTTGAGAGAGAATTTTTTTTAACGTTGACTTAAATGTATTAAGTAGATAAGTAAGTATATACTTCTTATGTATTTAATAAAATATTGCCCGGCCGTAATATTAAGATCGTATTATAATTTTATTCACTGAAATAATTTTACGATTGTAAGCTTATATATTTTTGTTATGTTTAGTTTAGGAAATATTAAAGGGTAAAATATTTCGACTTTGTGTTTAAAAACACAAAGGGAAACGTATTTTCCTTATTTAATTATTAATCATACGCAAAAGTATTTAGATTAACTGCGAGCTACTTATTTGAGAAATGCGTTTACTTTTTCTCACTGTTTAATATTTTGTTGTGGCTGTACTTTGATCTTTGACATTGTCACAAGGAACTAAATGCAGTAATAGAAAAGTGTTGATAAGCTGCAAAGGAATGTGTGCTGGGAGATTCGACAGCAGGGTAAAGAGAATAGTAGCACAAAGCAAAATGAGCAACTAGTAACTACTTTTAGAAGTAGTAAATATTCGATTATTACAGACTCTTTACTACTTCTCAAAATCATTCGAATGATTCTTTCGATTCATTCGATTATTTTTAAAAGAATCAAATGATTATTCGATTCTTAAAATCATTCGATTATGCCCATCACTACTACCAGGCAGGTGTCACCTAATACGACCAACTACATACAAAACAAGGCTTTGCGCGCTGGCAGCCAGGTCCCAATTATGGTTATAACCTTAGGAGGAATGTAATAATAAGGTGTGTTTTAAGTCTCAAGTAATGCCTTCACGATTATCTTCTAAAGTGTCAATCCTGCAATATACTTGATTGCTAGTGACAGGGAGATAGCCGTGTGAAACAAAGTCAAGTGCTATGAGCGTGGTTTTCCCATCTCTTCTCCAAGCTAATGCAGGTATATTTCCTCGAACTGCCTTTCTCAACCCTATCCCATGTATTAAGCCATTAGAAAAACCCTGTGTTATAGCTTAAAAACTAAAATAAATCAAGATCATATATCAAATATTAAGCTTTAATTGCCTCTCCAGAGCAGCCATAATTATTGAATTTTATTTATTAGCTAACTTACTCATGCCGGGAGCACACATGATTATCCGTGATAGCACAACTTGCGAGATCCCTTTTACTGCCGCAACCTGAAACACAAAATAATCAGTCCCATGTTTTTCATAATAGTAGCTACCGCTATGTTTGGTCAACAATAATAGATAAGTTGACCCACTATCCTTGTACAGTAAATTTCATATTTAAAACTTTCATGAATGTTTGAATCGAGGGTCAGAATTTTAGCGTGAATGCTAGAATTAAAGAAAGTTTATAGAGAATGATACATAGTTTTATTGGTTTTTTAAATCACATGAAGAATTCAGAAAAAGCATTGCACCGAAAAGGCTGTTCTAGTAAGCAAATTTAAAAGTGCACAATTGTTTAGTGGATTTTTTTTTGTCTATATCTACATTTTTAAATAAAAATACGATGGCAGGTTTTCCTATTGGGATTAATTACAATCGAATTCTATTCTGATAATAAATGAAGTAAATACGAAAATATTGGTCTTGATTTATTGCAATTTGGAATCTTTAGACTGTTTCCATACAAATATCCTGATTTTCTTACAAATGAATATTTGTGGCATTAAAAACACAAAAACATATTTTTTGTGATAAACAGTGATAGCTCCATGACATCGCCTCAATCATGCTTTTAAGATACTTTCCACTCTTTAAATTTCTCAGCTCTTCTCCATCCAACTTTATAGCTCCTTACCCTCTTCTTTGTCATTACAATCACTTCACTCTTGACCATGCTAAATTTTATCCAAATTCCTCACCCCTAAGTTTTTCCCTGTTTCATCCTCTTCAATGCTTCCTTCGCCTCTTTCCATGTGGGACTCACTCACTCCTATTCTGCTAATTCTTCATGCTCCTCTGTTTAACTCTCATCCCCCTCCTTTTTCAGGTTGAACATCTTTTAGAAATATCATCTTCATAATTCCTTCTCTTCTTCTCTAATCTTCTTTATCTATCATTCTAATTTCTTGTCTTTTCAACCTCCCCTGTTTCTTACTAAGGCTATACCTTCTTACTACTTCCACATCCCTTTATAGCATCTCTGTCCATTCTTGTATCAAAGCCTTTCTGGCTTCCCGTAAAACATACTTTGCTCTTCTCTTAACCTCTCGACATTCTTCCTCTGCTGCTTCAGTCCTAATCTTAGAATCAAAATAAGGTCTAACATGTATTTGCTAGAGCTATTTAAAAATCATTGAGATTGTGTTCAAACTCTCTCTCCATATTGCCCACAAAAGTTCCATGCTCTTACCCTAGACTCAGTCAGCTTGTTGCCCTTGTCGTCAAAGACGTCCACACCGTTGATGAGCTCTGTCTGTCTCATGAGAGGGATATTGGCACAGTTAGCAGCCGCCACCGCAGCAAAAGGTACATAGCGCTGCAACACAAAGTTGAACATGCCAGTAAGCAAAATATTTTCCTAACCCTAATTAACATAAAGCCGATTATCTAAAGAGTGATGTATTTTATCTGGCCCCTCTTCAAAAACTATGATTTTATTTTGTTGTTGTTGTCTTTATAGCATTTTTAATGTTGTTATACAGCAAAACCTTGACTAGGAATGGAAATATTTATGTTTTAGGCTTTATATTATCTTTCACTAATAAATTTAATATGGTTGAAAACTAACCCTTGGGTAGAGGGAACAAACCGAGCACCTTTCGCTTAGTGCCAATATTTTACTACCGAGTTATCAAAAAATTGACCTATGCTCAAAGTCAATTCACTCATTGTTTAAGACAGAATCGAGCCAAAGATTACTGTATTGAGCTGTCATTTTTCAAATATTCTTGATTTTGGTATAAAAGAAGTTATGAAAGGCCTTTTTCTTACCAGAATTCCTACATAAAAATAATATTGCGGTAGGAAAAAATGATATTTCAGAACATCTTTTCTACTAAAATACTACTATGTTTAGTTAGATTGAAAGATGTATTCAAAGATGGATGTATATGTAACCCAAGTTAATTTCCACCTTCATAAATATATTATACTAGACTCGATAACTTGAAAAAATTAAGAATATGAATTATACCCGCTCTTAATTAGTTCAGATTAATGTGGATCTTCTTTATTTAGATATGTTGTTAGAGGGCTATTTGAATTGTTTTATTGAATGAGTATTTACATCCATACCTAATCATGCTGTTTCCTTATGGGGTAGGCAAGAAACTGCATATATAGCTCAAAAATCAAATCCAATCTTACTAACTTTCTTCACACTCCTCTGTCCTCTTCTCTTACATAATCCCTTCGCTTCAACAACATCCATACACCAAGTCATACATGCTCTTTTGTTCTTAAAACTCGTGATATTTTTTTTTTCACAAATTCAGAGACTACAACATTTAGCCACATTTTACATGTAAAAAAAGGACAAAGCTTGTAAACTTTTAGATATAAATGTATACCTCAACATAAAACTAAATGTAACACATTTTTAGGGCCTAAGGTTTCTAAATATTATCATAGCATACCTGATATATTGGACTAGCGTGTTTCTGCCAGAACGTTTTGCAGCCAATGGCGGTAACAAGGGCAGAAGCTGAGGCAGACACGTAGGCTACGCCCAGCTGTGTTGGCGTGAGGGAAGACTTGGCGTTCCTGTTGGTGTAGTTGACGAGCGCGTTGAACGACTGGTTGACCCACTGCCAGAACACCACCGCAGGCATGGTCCTGTGGCAAAATGGTTTAGTGCTGCACTTTTACATCTGGTCAGGTTATTTAAATAAGCCGTGTGTTAATTTCTTAATTGCTGATAGTGAGATGCAGTAAACATAAAATAAAATTATTCTGTGATATTTTTTTATAAATATCATATTTACACACAAGTGGGGTCATAAGCACCAAGGACTGAACTTTAAGTGAGCTCAAAAACTACCGTACTCTTAGAGCACCAGCTTTCACATCATCTAAAGACTCAATTTTTAACCTCATTGGGATTCAGGGCATATTCTTTAAGAATACACATGCACATATAAATATTTAGAAGCAAACTGTAGTTTTTGTATCATCTTCAGGCAAACACTGATCTAATGTTCTTTAAATTCACCCTCCTTGTCCTGTCTCTTCAGGTTATAAGCTTTTGAGTGGGCTACAAAAAAAGTAAGTTATCCGCACCTGTAGAACTGAAGCATGGCCCCAGTGATGGCCATACCTCCGGGAACTTGGAACGACATTCGTCCAAACACGTTTTGTTTCTCTCCTGTATCTGGATGGAAAGCGCTCTCGTACAGCTTCTTGGCGTACACCACTTGTTGAAGCGTGGTCCCTGGGGGCTCCTTACCGATTCTGTGACACAAGTGAGAGGGACACATTCCATCAAGGTGACAGAGTAACAAGGCTGTAAAAGACGTGCGAGATGTACAAAGGAATGGTTCATTTAAAAAGTTCACAAGTGGAACTGCATCAGCATTCACGTAGAAGGGAGGAGGAAAACATACCTCATGCAGTCGGTCGAGATTAAGCTTTGTCCGACACCCAAGTAAATGCCAGGCAAACATTTGTTGCCAGATTAAGTAATATGAAGTTACCTGTATTGCTCAACCAATATCTTAGCCTCATCTAGAGAGCCTTCCGAGACTATACATGTCCGTGGATCTGTGACCCAGAAGAAATGTTTCAGTCGGCCAAGAAATGTACTTTGGTCCCACAGGGTATTGTCAATATCAATACGAGATGCATCCGCCATATCTCTTAACAACCTGCAGTAAACAACAAGAAACAGCAACTATTAGCCCTCACATAAAAGTAAAATTGTGTTTGAGAGTATTTTCCCTAAGCAATTAGCTTTAGTCTACATTCCTTTTGACTATGTGACATGCCTTCATTTTCTTTCAGAGCTATAACACGTCCTAGCTCAACAACAAGGTCAAACAATGAGTCAGTCTTGTGTCTACATGCCTAAAAATCCCACCAAATGTGAGGTTAGATTTTGTCAATAATATCCTACAAGATGCATAGGACTAGTATTAGAGGTCTAAAGTCAGATTCGGGCTAAGACACTTCTTGAACAGTTATAAAATTTACTAAAATAATGTTCATATAATTATGTATACATCAACTGATGTTATAGCCAGATGCACAAAAAATGTATGCTTGTTATTTTCTGAAGAATTTTTTCCCCTCCAAAATCCTACTATTGTTATCCATTCATGGATCTATTAAAGAGTCAATACGCCATACCAGCTAATTTAAACTCAAATACAAAAAAGACAGAGTAGCTACTGTCATTAACTCATCCCTTATCTAAATAAAAACTCATGGTGTTTTACAATCAAAGACTTTCATAAGGATTATAACACATATTTTGACCAGATTGAAGATATGGGGGCGCAGCGCCCAGTGGAATCCTATAATATTATGATATACTCTACAAAAGTGTATCCCCAGTCCCTACTTTATCTCAGGTTAGACTTCTACTCGACTTTTATTTTATTCTTGACCTAACCTAAGAACGTGACGGCAGAAACTGGATTTTCTTTTATTAAAAATACTTTTTAATGAAATTTACTCATGCTAGAGGACGTGAAGTTATTATTATATCACATGACACAATAAAATATTACAAAAACTCTTGCCAAGAATTCTCGATCGACTAGTCTTTTGTAAATCGATTATTTGAGGTAGCATAGAATATGTATTTTAAAATTGAAATCCAAGCAGCAATGTATAGCAAGGAATTATAAATAAATAAAAGGTTGGATTATTTAGTTCTGATTGGATCTATCATTCTATGCTACAAAAAATATTGACAAATTATAATTTGTGTAAAATTCATAATCCTCCTGTGAGCTAACGCTCTTCGGATCATGTATTTAATTTTTAGATTATTGGTTTGATAGAATAATATTCTGTATTCACTATTCAGTGCACCGTACGAATTTAATAATAGTAAAATTTGCGCATGCGCAAATTGTACAGCTCTTTCTGTGGTGAGGCTCTCATTTCGTTCAAGGCTCGCTAGATATTCTCGATTCCAAATCGATATTTCTGTATATGCTTTTTTCGATTCATGTATCAATGCAACGTTATTAGGTTATAAAAGGATTAGAAGTTAGAAAAGCAACAAATAAAGATGCGTTATAGAAAATTCTCATTTAATTTGTCTAGGGAATTTCATAGAAAGTTTCCAGCTATTTAAATAAAACAAACTAAATCGAGATGTACCAAGTCTTTATTTTCATTTCGGTGACCTGGTGGTCTAGGAGCAAGGTGTCAGACTTCTGTGCTTGGGCTCCGGGGTTCAATCCTCGATCCCGGCACAGCTTTATCTGATAGCCAAACCCTTCCTTCACCTCTGACAAGACATCTTGTGAATGTGGGGAATGCCAGGCCTCCACCGTGGTTCTGATTCCACGTTAAACTGTAGGTCCTCCATTTCATCTCACAATCACCCTACCATTACACATTAGCGTAAATGCGTATAACCCGAACGGGTAGTAAGACGCGGGGCTAAAAAAAAAATATAATAAACATTTTCATTTATTTTAGGGATTTAACGTGAACTTTCTGAACCGACTGATATATCAGCACACGACTTATAAGCTAACTTAAATATAGAACAGACATAGCATACAGCCCCCGGCTGTTAATTTATCATTGTGATTTTTGTGAAAGCCAAAAGGGGAAACTCACATTTCACCAATGACAAATCTTTTGGCCATTCCAGGAATTGAATCCGGGCCCCTTATCACAGTAGGCAGACTTGCTACCGACTGAGTTAGGGTTAGAAACTATCTCAAGTTTTAACATTCATACATAGGTTTAGTTTCTCCCAGGGAAGTTAACACCAAAACCAACAAATGAGTTGTTTTTTTTGCACCCTGTCTTACTACCCTTTCTAATTACGTTAATGTGTTAGGGATTAGTGAGGTTGAATTATTTAGATGAAGTGTACTCGCATTCGCGTGGTGGAAGAGTGGAAAACCATTTATATAAAAACTTCAGTACACCCAGCTGGGATTCTAACCCGGATCTCTTTGTGATCGCCAGTCTAGTGTATTGTGAGAGTGACGCTTTAGATCAAAATTAGTTACAATAAAACAACCACAGACATTTCTGTTTTCTTTCTACACCCACGAATTTAAATTAAATGTACCCACATTTGTGTTGAGCTAAGCGTGACTGCCGCGCTGCTAGTTCAGCCTCACACCCTCGTGTAAACACGACCATTTATTTAACATTTTATTAAACAATGTATCGCGAAGCAGCGCTGCTAACAGCTGTAGAAATGGACTTTGAGAAATTTAAAAAAACACACATTCACACGAACTAATCAAGCTTCGGTAATAGTCTAAAAAAATAAATCCAGTTGCAATGGTTAACTTCTATTTGATTTCTGTATTTTGATTTTAGAACAGTGTTGTGAAAATACAACGAAGTATCGCGACATTCTTGTTAAATAGATTAAATTGCCTGTCAGTCATTTAGAGTTAAATGTATTTTGTAATGACACCTTGCACCATTATTTCTAAGACTAACTGACTGATTGGTTCGTCTTCTCTTCATTGGTCAGAATATTTTCAAGGAAAGGTAGTTACTATAAAACGTTTGAGCTATGTGTAATTAATCAACACATGTCCGCTATAATAATGCTATTGTCTAACAAATACAAAAAATTGCCAGCATTTATTGAAATACATATTTTATATGGTGTGTTTGTATGTATAAAAAATAAATAATAACCCGTTTCGGTGGCCGAGTGGTCTAACACGCTACTCTCGTGTTAGACTAGACTGCCGATGACGGGGAGATCAAGGTTCGAATCTAGGTCGGTTGTACTGAGCGTGGATTTTCCAAAATGGTTTTCCATTCTCCCTCCACGCAAATTCGAGAACACTTCCTCTAAAAATAGCCTTCCTACTTTCTAAACCGTTAGCGTAATTAGTACATAAGCGTACAATCCAAAAGGGTAGTTACACGCGGTACTAAAAAAGAAAGTTTTTTCTAAAACGTAGACATCTTCAAGTTGAACTTATTAATTGCCATAATGAGTAATAGAAAATATAAATAATAGTACTTACTTTTGCATTGACAAATAGATTTTAAAATAAAACAACAATGCTGGGCTATTTTACACAACCACCCTTAGAAAACACTAATTATTTACACTGGCAATTTTAGTGAATTGCGACAGTTTTTGCGTGAGTGCTGTCAAGGTCTGTTTACACTAGCACCAAAAAATTGCTGCGAGATCTGTCGAGTTTTTTGGCGAGTAACTTGCGAGAGTTCCACAAAGCTATTTAGTGTTTACACATATGAGAAGAATTGATCGCGCAAAGTTTGTTCCGGTCATTTTGGAATAATGCCTCCCGTCAGACGTGTCGAATATGCTGCAGCAATACTAATCCTAAATCAAAGCTATTCTATTAGTTTTTTATTATTATTTAGCACCGCGTCTTACTACCCGTTCGTGTTATAAGCTTAAGTACTAATTACATTAATGGATTAGGAATTGGGAAGGTTGAATTTAGAAGAAGTGAACCTGCATTTGCGAGGAGGAAGAGTAGAAAACCATTTAGGAAAAAAAACTGTTCACCCGGCCAAGATTCGAACTTCGATCTCCCCGTCCTCGGTGGTCTAGCTCAACACTATATTTTATTAGTATAAATAAACGGAAGAAAAGACAATTCTGGATTAAGGAGTGGATCAAGTACAACTTTTTTCAACTTATTTTTCCTCAATTCTTGATTAAATTTACTGCATATATTGCGCAGCTTTCTAGATATTTGTACTGGGTTGGTGGGACACTTGTTTGCTATGGATACTATGGTTTGCTATGCGTCATCGACAGAGACAATTAACTTACGCACGTCTCACACGAGATGATTACTTGCCAGTCTATCTGCACCCTAAGCGTTTGACATTAGTTATTTCTAAAAAATCCAATAAACAACAATAAATCAAAACTGAGTCAACATAAACTATATTCCAAAGCAAAATTATTACTGTTTGGTAACGTGAAATTAATCATGCAAATTAGTCTATCCACAAACATGTCAGCTTTGACATACATAACCTTCTGCTAAAGTTAAATGTTTCCCCAGTCAATATTGATGGATCAATGTATCATTCCAGAGATAATCAGTTCAGTGGACAGTCAAAGACACTGCATAGTGATCTATAAAATAAAACGTTTTGATCAGTGAACAAACAAATAATTAACTGTCCAAACGTATCATAAACTGAGAAAAATTCAAATAATTTACCTAATATTAGTCTCATTTAAATTTTGATTAATTTGTAAAGATAATTTCACCTCACCCAAATTCAGTTTCTAATTTAAGCTACCCGCCTCGGTGGCGAAGTTGGCTAACGCGCTAGTCGTGTTGAGCTCGACTGCTGAGGACGGGGAGATCGAGGTTCGAATCTCGGTCGGGTGAACTGGGGGAGGATTTTCCTAAATGGTTTTTCACTCTCCCTCCACGCAAATGCGGGTTCACTTCCTCTAATTCAACCTTCCCAATCCATTAGCGTTATTAGTACTTAAAGCGTATAACCCGAACGGGTAGTAAGACGCTGTGCTAAATAATAATAATAATAATAATAATATTTTAAGTTTGAAGTGATTTTTCGGTTTCATTTTTATGGAAATTAATCCCGATTGATTGAAACTATTTTGTCACAAATATGATTCTTGTAACTTGTTCACTTTTGTGCAGCCGTTGTAAGTAACGTCTTATCAAAGACAAAATTAGGTGTATTTGTTTTGTTTGACAAAATAGTGTATAGCATTACGTATGTATTTACTCCTTTTGTTCCCCTAGTGTTACGCGTCTTAGTATCATCATACTCGGTTCAAAATTTGCAAAATACTGTTTATTGTTACTTACTTGTAACTTTATCCAAACTTTAATAAAAAAGCCTTACCTTTTTTTACTGTCATTTCTTTGATCAAGTTCTCAAAACTAATCTACTTGTAAACTTAGCAGATAAGGCATCCAGCCTGTCTTGTCGCATAGTTGTTCTGTTGGGATTTTTAATAAGTTTCGACCGAAAAAATAAACCCTCAACTGTGCAATTTTGACCATAAAAATATACGCAAGGCGATGTCTACATTTGGAAACGCACACTCAATATTGTCTTCTACAATTATTTTATAAAATTCAGTGACAAGACATCTTGTGAATGTGGGGAATGCCAGGCCTCCACCGTGGTTCGGATTCCACGTTAAACTGTAGGTCCTCCATTTCATCTCACAATCACCCTACCATTGCACATTAGCGTAAGTGCGTATAACCCGAACGGGTAGTAAGACGCGGTGCTAATAATAATAATAATAATAATAATATAAAATTCAGCATGGCTGAATCTTGTATGTATAATTTTTGTTGCACTGGTCTTATGGCGCACAAGCTCAGCAGATAAATTAGTATCAATAAATTAATTTTTGACAGCACTGTGACAACCTCTGAGATTCTAGTTTGACAATTAATTGTTCAAAAAGTGGTGATGTGAAATTTATCTTTGGCATTCAGATATACTTCTGGTCCATCTCCATCATTGGGTTACTTTCTTCCTGAGGCGTTTAGTTGCGTTATAATCAACATCTAGTAGTATTTCTTTTGCAATTGCTTCAAATCTTTTTTTTTAAGTTATTTATTGAAGTGCGCAGTTGGTCGGCTAATAACCCATACAGATCTGCACATGTTTTAAAGTTCACATCCTCATTTTGCAAAAGTTATTCAATGAAAATCTTACAAAATTTCATCCCAAAGGCTCAATATAAAAAAATTCAATCTCTTGGATCTTATTTGCAGTATTTTCTGCTTCTCTTCTAGTCTCCCTTTTGTGATTGGTCTTCAGCTAAACGTTAAGAATATTATTTTATAAAACATAATAGCTATGTGTGGATTGTAACAACAGTGTGAATAGTATTATAGTAATATTTAAATATCATTATTATTATTATTATTATTATTATCATCATCATTGTTGTATGTGTGTGTATATGTGCTCAAGAGGTCTTTAGGGGAAGCCTCAAGCACTTAAGGCATTTTTATTTACCATTATATGGACTTAGAAGCTTTTTTGTAAGGTTTTTAATTGGTATTTGTTAACTTGATCATTTATATTTTTACTAACAAAATAATAAATAAATAGGCTGTCACATAGACCTACTATCACAAAAATCACCTATTATTTATAATAGGTAAGTGTGTACATCCTTATACTTTTTATAAAATTGTTGAGTGTTGTAAACAATAATCTTACGAAGAAACCATAGAATAGATATTACTAGACATGCTGGCACTGAAAGAGGGGTAAGAGGTTAATCCTACTGACCAAAGAATAATATTTCAAGGTGACCTGGTGGTCAAGGGGTAAGGTGACGGACTTCTGTGCTGGGGTCCGGGGTTCAATCCTCGGTCCCGGCACAGATTTATCTGATTACCAAACCCTTCCTTCACCTCTGTAAAGACGTGTATTAATCACATGTTGTGAATGTGGGGAATGCCAAGCCTCCACCGTGGTTCGGATTCCACGTTAAACTGTAGGTCCTTCATTTCATCTCACAATCACCCTACCATTACACATTAGCGTAAGTGCGTATAACCCGAACGGGTAGTAAGACGCGGTGCTAATAATATATAATAATAATAATATTTCAAGAGCGTGAAGATATCCCACTTCCATTCCGTGAAAGATAGTCCACTCCTATGAAATAAATACGTGATTGATATAAATACTATTTCTTATCAACTGATATTTTATTTGCTCCCACTCCTCCTCCACTACCATTTTATTTTCTCTTCGGATCTGCGTAGATCTCGGGGCATCCCCAAACTACGGTAGGGGGGGCTCAAGCACCTCAAAGCTCCCACCCCGCGGGTACGCTACTGGTCTGCACCATTTGTATCCGGCACTGGAAAACACAACATTCTGATACCTGCTTTTCCCTTGATGTCTCAAGCAGGTGCATATATTGTTTAATGGTTAATCCAGCGCTGTGTGGATGGGCTCCTTAATCTTGTTTATTCAGTCATTGGTTTGAATCTGTGAAACAACCCTTAAGAATGTCTGATGCGAATCATTCCAAATTATAATTCTTCTTGAAAGAAAGTAACACTACACTATTAAGTATATAAGAAAGGCAAGTTCGATTCCCGTGTCCAAATGTAATTTTACTATTTATTCGAATATAACTATGTTATTGTTACCAGTGGCGGCGGGGGGATGGGACAGTTAGCAACATATTTTTTGTTTTGCGAGGGG
>CABFVZ010000755.1:215008-230090 GCA_902151445.1 Timema monikensis
CGCTGGTTTGGCTTCGCAAGCCTAGGAGGTAACTGGGGACACTTTATCAGCAAATATTTGAAAATTTAATGTCCCTTAAAGCTATTTGGAGTAGTCCTCCACCAGGAGATTTGCGAAATCTTGATCCTCCAAGAGGCCTAGAAGCTATTTAATGTGATCCTCAAATGGTTTTGAAAATTAGACTCCTTTAGATGCTATTTAAAGTGGGCCCCCCAGAATTTGTTTTGAGATTTGGATGTACATATCATCTATTTTAAGTAGTCATCCCCCAGAGAATTTCTAAAGTTTGTTTGCCCCTAGAAGACATTTGAAGTGGTCCAGCTCAGCATTTTTTTTAAGTGAATGCCTTTATAAAGAAAAGACTAATTCGAGTAGTCTTCACATGAAATTATTTTGAAATTTGGATGCCCTTGGAAGATATTTGGAGTGGTCCTCACCTGAACCTATTGTTTTGAAAATCGGATGCCCTTAAAAGCTAATTAGACTAGAGGGATCTCCATCTGAAATTTTTTATTGAAAATAAGATGCCGCAAGAATTTATTTGGAATAATTTTCCGCCAGCAATTTTGATAATCGTATGTTTTTAAAACGATTTGGACTTTGGAGTGGTCATTGCTTGGAAATTATTTGAACCAAACCCTAGGGAAAAAAAACTACTAAAAAAAAGGGCCCAAACATACTTAATTCCCCTGAAGAAAGATTGGGAAGTCCCTCTAAAGAGGGAGAATGAGGAATGAGGAAATAACATACTTGGTCAGATTAAAACCCAGACTTTCCGGCTCAAAGTGATAGGCCTACGTGTGGCGGCCAACCCTTGGAATTTTTCTAATCTTGTGTGCCCTCACATGCAATGTTGAAAGTGGTAATCCTCAGTTTAAAAAAAAAGTAATTTAAAATATCGCGGAAAAAAATATGATTTGCTAATCTCAAAGCTTAATATCACAATAATTACACTAATAATTATTAGTTTAAAAGATAATAATTATTTTATAGGTCTATTTTTACCAGAACTGATCACCCTTAACTAAAAAGAGAAGGCGCTAATTTACCACATCTAGTTTTCATCGATTGTTCAGCTTATGAGCTTAATAAATTAAATTAAATTGATGCATAGTGTTATTATTTGTAACACGAATAACATAATGACAACCCGAAGACATAATTTATATTCTTTAAATAAAATTTTGGATTAAATATACAAATTGTAAGACGGAGAAGCATCATTTCACGGCTATGTAACGTTGTGCGCATGCTCACTGCGATGGATTTCGATGGAGGACGCAAGCAAAAGTTTCCTCGACTTGGTCCGTTCGGAAAGGAACTAGACAGCTGGCCAATAATTCTCCCAAACAATATGGCGGACATGGGAAATTGTACACAACCGAACATTTTAAAAAATTCTAAAATATTAGTAAACGTTGAAGAAGTGCTTCAAGACATTATAGTTGTAACCTATGCTTTTGAAACAAAATTATATCAAGGAGTTTTACTGAATTCGACGAAAAAGTAAGTAGATATTTATTTAAATCAACAGGCTTGTTTTCAGAATAGAACCGATTATATGCATGAAATTAGTGAGCTGTTGCCTCTTCAAATACTCTCCTCTTAAATTATCTCAAGCTCAAAGTAGTTTTATATAAATCTACATATTTTTCTGTAGTGATTGGTATATAAATTAATTTGTTCTCCCTCATATTAACCAAAATATACTTTTACTGTTTTGATCTTTTATAGAAGCCTTGTTAGAAGGCGTGTTGAAGCAGCCATTTTGCTGAGTTTGTAAACTAATCGCTCTTTTTAAACCAAAACACTTAACAGTGACGCGTGTTTTTTCGAACGAAAAGGAATGACTATATGTCTGTGTTTATGAGCAACATATACATTATCTACAATTATGACAAGTAATTCTCCTCCATTACTAATGTTTGTTAGAACTCGGTGGGGCGCGCTAGCCGATGTAGATAAAGCATAGTGAAATTGAGCTTTCTTGGCGTTTTCAATCCTATCATTTATAAACTATTTGTTAGGAAAAATAACCGACACAATAACTGTGGAATAATTTTCCAAATTGTCTTAACTATTTTCTTAAACCTAAAATTAAGATTGACCTATATGCAAAGTGTCCTTTCTTTATTTCAGTAGGTAGACTTAGTTTTATTTGAAATCGAAACTAATAAATAATGCTTTGTTGGTTGTTAAAGGTTATCACCTTAAATTGTTATTGTAAATATAGTTTTATTGCGGATAGTTTTGTTATACAAAATAACTATGTTTTGTTAAAGAGACCAATGTTTCATGAAAATGTGATTCATTAGCGGGCGATTGTCAATTCGTAATATCGGCCAAACGAGTCACCGTCGCCCGGTATTCCCAGTCACGCTTCCCCCTGCTTTTATGTCGCCGTTTACCACTTGGCATTTGTTTCGAATTTGTATTTGTGCCTTTTCTTGTTAATAACAAACGAATTACTACATATTTTTCTTGTTATTATTGCATTGCAACGTATTCGTTTGGGGTATTTAAAGTGCAATTTCTGAAACTACTGATTATCATCACATGACCTACAAACTAACTTAATTTTAGAATAGACACAACATCCAGTCTCTCGGCTGTTAAGGTCATTCGACATTAAAAATTTAGCAGCACAATTTTAACAAATGTGTAATTATAAGCTATAAATAGTGATTTAATGATTTCATATCATTACAGTTCACATGAGCTCTAAGGGGTTAAACTTGCTATTTTATACTTTTTGCATATCATTGTAAAATCATCAGGTAAAATATCTAATGTACAAGGCTGAAATTTAGTATAACTAGACATTCATATAAGGTGTACACAATGAAATATTTATATTTTCATTAGTTATTATTTCACCATTATTAGATATTTAACCTTAATAATGGTATGTACTCAAAAAGAATAAAATATAAAATTTGACCCATTATAACTCATGAACTTTATAAAGATTTGAACTCATTGAATCACTATTTATAGTTTACAATTGAGCATTACAGTTTAATTATCGAATGACCTTAATTCTTCAATCTGAAAAAGAATGCCCTAAAATCACCAATTATAAAATTTTCAGCCATGTGGGTAATTGGTTCCAGGACCTTTATTATTCCAGCATTATACACATATTTTATTACCATTAGTAAAACATTGTACATAATTAACAAAGGACCATGTTTTTAATTGAGTGTCTTGTCATTAATTCTAACTATAATTAGAATCTTTTAAATAATTAAGTACCTAAATTAATTGGTGTGACTAATTAGATGTTAACTATAAATACACTTACTATAGTAATATTTAAAGGCACTTTATTGACACATTAAGTTACCATACAAACAACAACTATTTATAGCAATTCTGTGGATTCAATTTAAACCTCTATTTTTCCTCTGATGAATGGACATTTCACCCTTTAGAAAACACATAAACATATTTTTTGCTGACATTGGAAATATTTTACTATTTTGTTTTAATTATTTTATAGGGCTTGATAATATTTCTTACAAGTGCCTTTGATCACATTACTTTACTATGAATCCATGAAAGTAGTGGATATATTAGCTGTCAGGATATATCCATTCTGTGATATACTTCAGTTCCTGAGATTGACAAGTTCATAGTTATAAACATTGTTGGAAATCCACCACAACATTTTTATTATCTTATAAATAATTCGGGCATAGTTTATGAAAGGTTTACTACTAAAGGCCCCGCTCTTAATGTACTGATAAAATGTTTATATTGTGAAAACATCCAGTTAGAGCCGGCCATAGGATGTGCAAACAATGTGGCTGCACAAGAGCCCGTGATTTGGAGGGGGTGGGGATGCGGCTCACACTCACTTAGGTGACAGAGAAAAAACAAGCTGGGGTGGGAAATTTTCTCTTGCGCGGCGCTCGTATAGTAGGCTCCTTGTCTACCCAATCTAACTAACACATATTGTCAAGAGAGTACAAGTAAAAAATAATCATGTGATTTGATTTATTGAATGAAACAAGCTCACCGTTTTAACTCCACCAATTTGCATTCTTCTTGTGGTTAGAATGGATATTTTTCACAATGATTTTAGAACACATTAACCGGTTTAATACAATATTGGCATAGTTCTTCTTTGTACCTTAATACAGATCAAGTTTTTTTGGGGAAAAAAATCAAAACACGACTTTTAGCATTCATTATTATATGCATATACCTTTTTGGGGAATTTCGTGATATTTCATACTGTTTAGAATTGGGAATAAGGGCAAACTTTTTTTAATAGCATTCAACAAAATTTAAGTTTTTTAATTATTTTCTTTGGAGGGGTGGAGCGGATGAAACAGATAACATAGGGGTGGGTTTCAAACAATGTTTTGGGATTGTTAATTTCAAAACATGCAATAATCACCATTATATATATAAAAAAAGAGATAAAAAATAATTGTGTTTGTTGCTGGGTCGCAGAAACTAGACATACCGATCAAATAAACATGTGCCTTGTTTATATTGTTGTCTTAGAAGAGATAATTGAATTGCATTTTCATAACCTGTATTGTTTTAAGAAGATTATATTGCAATTGAAGACTTTACTAGGGAATTAATCTTATTACCCTTGAAGTGAGAGAGGAAGCGGTTTTTCAAGTCTTCTCTTAGTCCTTGCGCAAGCTTGTAATTAGTATAGAGGCAGTTCCAAAAACATGCCACCAAAGAGAGAGAGTTGCGTCTTGAATGTCAAGTAAGTTGATCTTATCTGACTTGCACCACTCCACATTCCTGAGTCATCTCTTAGGAATGCTGAGGTGATAAACCAAAAGCTTCTGCCTAGACACCGATAAATCGACTTCTCCTGTCTGCTATGGACCCCGAACAAACCCGCTTCAATATCCAAAAGTTCTAAGGCAAGGGCTCGGTCTCAAACTTTTTAGACTGAAGGAACAATTGCACAAGAAAAAATTCACGCGGGAGCCCTCGTAACGATTTTTACACAAATGTTATGAATATTCGATAACGACAGCTTAATTTTACAAGCCTAAAAGTAAACAAAACAAAAAACATCACTTTCTGGCTGTGCCTTTGGAAAATGTCCTTTATTCAAATTTGAAAAAAACTGTCAATTCTAATTACTGATGCTAAATTTTAGTGCGAAAAAAATTAAAGAATATATTATTATTATTATTATTATTATTATTATTAGCACAGCGCCTTACTACCCGTTCTGGTTATACGCACTTACGCTAATATGTAATGGTAGGGTGATTGTGAGATGAAATGAAGGACCTACAGTTTAACGTGGAATCCAAACCACAGTGGAGGCCTGGCATTCCACACATTCACAAGTTGTGATTAATACACGTCTTATACTCTTTTTTTTTTAGCGTATAACCCGAACGGGTAGTAAGACGCGGTGCTAAATATCATTATTATTATTATTATTATTAATACACGTCTTGTCAGAGGTGAAGGAAGGGTTTAGCTATCAGATAAATCTGTGCCGGAACCTAAGATTGAACCCCGGACACCAGCACAGAAGTCTAACACCTTACCCCTAGACCACCAGCAGGGTTATTCTGACCGCTCGGGAACATTTGTCGGCTCGAGTGTCGTCAACTACGCTTCGCGACGAGTCGTCGTGAAAAGTTACCGAAACAGCGATTCTGTCCGGTCGTGGCTTCGTGTCGGGAAGACCATGGTTGCCATGGCAACAGGTAATCAACACTATTTGGTTTTCAACACTATTTATTTAGGTTGGCAATATATTTTACCCAGAGTTCATTGCTTCTTGTTTACTTTTGGTTGTATTTGCAATTTCGAAGTTAGCAGACGACATGGTTTTTATTAATGATTAGTATTTATTTTTATATTAGTTATCACATTCTTCGAAAGTCTTGCTCCATCAATTTATTAGTTACTATTTCTTTGATTCAGTTACTATTAAATTGGTATTTATTGCGGTGTTTTAATATTTTATGTACGTCTAATCTTGTGTATAATTTCAATATTAGTCTAATTTTCAGTATCATTATTTATAACTATACCTAGGCTTACAAACAGAATGCGATGCTTACTAAGTGCATTACCGTACGTTTGTTTTATCTTTATTGGCGGAAAAGTTTGTATTATTATATATTGTGTGCCAGCGTGATGGCCGGAAATAAAGAAACGTAAGTAGACCCAATATTATTATATTCAACAAATTTAAACTAGTCCTATATGATTGTGCATAGTCTTATAATGTGTTGTCAATTAATCGCTAGTTTTTGAAACAAAAACTATCTTTAAAATACTGCTAATCTATATTAAGATGTTTTAACTTAAAAGTACACCTAAGCTACGAGTTCTTGTAGGACTAGTTAGGTTAGCTTATAATGTATTACCCTTTTTATTATTTACAAAACTGGGCTGCATTTATACTATACACAAATATGTTGAATAGGTTGCCAAAATTGAATATTTATCCTAGATTATTTGTCATCCGGTTCTAAGTTAATACTAGTTATATATAAATGGTAATTTATCAAATGTTTTACCAATAATAAAGTGCCACAAAACCAATACATTTTATTTTAGTAAGGGAATGCTAGTGGAGCTTAGGCCTACAAAACTGTGTGAAAGATTTTATTAAGTATTTACTAAAAGAAACAAAGATTAATGTGACTGTAAGATAATGTAAGACTCGTCCAATTATTTATTTTGTTTATTTCAAGATGTTTAACCTAATCACATAAGGGCCAGGTTAGTAGTTCTTTTTTCGGGGAAAGCGCACAATAACAGGTAGATATAGGACTCTGTTTTCTATATAAAATAGAAAATAATAAATAATTTAACACCATCACTCTATTCAAAAGGATACGGAAAATCAAATTATAGTAAAATTACAATAATTATTAAATATATTTGTTAGGCCTATCATTGAAACATTTGATTAAGAACTCTTAAACCAAACACCAAAGTCATGTTTTTTATGATTGGAAGGTTGGATTTTGTTATTTTGGGTTAGCTTATAATGATAAGAAAAACCAATCCCTATTTTAATACTTTATTATTGGAGTATTAACCAATAAATTGACCTAACCTTTCATGTATAGGCCTACAAAAATAACAATTTTGAACGGTAGTAATCAAAGAAATAATATAGAGATGATAATGTTAAGGATCATTTGTATAAACCCAAAGCCGTACATGTAAAAACACAATATGTTCATCAATTGCTACATATCTTTGATGTTTTGGGTGCGTTGATTAAGTTTTGCAAAAGTGAAAAAATATAAATGTCCATAATTATAATTTTAGTATCATTTGATTCACCGTTTGCTCGTGAGTAGGATTATTGTTTTAAACTATTTATTATTTTATATTTTGTAACAAAAAAGGGTGTTATATACACTGTATTTTGCGCATCATCCCTAATTTTTTATATATCCTTGTTTGTGATTGATTAAAATTATTAAAATACCTTTGAAATTGATTTGATAAGGAATTATAAGCAGTTGCTTTGATGAGATTAAACTGGTAGTTACAAATAAACTTTCACTGTTAGGTAAATTGTGGGGTACAAAGTCTAAAGCATCAACATAGTCAGGTTTGTCAGTGAAATAGAGAGGGTTCAAATTGAAACCAAGTGTAATTATGGTACTTCCATTCTCCCTCCATGCAAATGTAGGCACATTTCTTCTCATGTTTACTTCCCTCATTCTAATGTCATCACTGTAAATATCCCAATATATTTGAGAGGTAATAAGGCTCGGTGCATAAAAAATATTCAATACTTAAACAGACATAAACATTTATAAATATTATGAAAAATGGAGTCCACAATCTTATTAGATCTAGTGTAGAAACCCTCCAATTTTAGGCACTCCCAATATTCAGTTGGATTGGATCACCACTATCTTACTGTAAATATTAATACTTTTTGCTATGTTGTTTGTTATTTTTACAAATTTATTGTATTTTGTTGCAGTTTATGAATAGTAGTTTGAATCCTACACAAGTCTATAGAGTATTTTTTCTACCTTCTTTCCATGCTAATGCAGGTGCATTTCCTCTTAAATATCTTATTCATGCCTATCATATTATATTAAAATCCATGTATCTAAGGATGTTTGTTTTTATCAAACAGTTTTGTTTCAGATGATATTGAACTACCGCAGATGAGGAAGGACAAGTGAAGTTTTTTGATTGTAGTTTTGTTTTCTTTTAATAAAATAAACTGTATGGGACATACTATTGTACTTTTTTGTAATGGCTTTATGTTGATTAAACTAGAAACTGTACAATCACCATTAGTAAGTTAGGCCTAGAATGGTTTCTAAGTTGGTATAAATAAATGTTGATTAAACTAGAAACTGTACAATCACCATTAGTAAGTTAGGCCTAGAATGGTTTCTAAGTTGGTATAAATAAATGTTGATTAAACTAGAAACTGTACAATCACCATTAGTAAGTTAGGCCTAGAATGGTTTCTAAGTTGGTATAAATAAATGTTGATTAAACTAGAAACTGTACAATCACCATTAGTAAGTTAGGCCTAGAATGGTTTCTAAGTTGGTATAAATAAATGTTGATTAAACTAGAAACTGTACAATCACCATTAGTAAGTTAGGCCTAGAATGGTTTCTAAGTTGGTATAAATAAATGTTGATTAAACTAGAAACTGTACAATCACCATTAGTAAGTTAGGCCTAGAATGGTTTCTAAGTTGGTATAAATAAATGTTGATTAAACTAGAAACTGTACAATCACCATTAGTAAGTTAGGCCTAGAATGGTTTCTAAGTTGGTATAAATAAATGTTGATTAAACTAGAAACTGTACAATCACCATTAGTAAGTTAGGCCTAGAATGGTTTCTAAGTTGGTATAAATAAATGTTGATTAAACTAGAAACTGTACAATCACCATTAGTAAGTTAGGCCTAGAATGGTTTCTAAGTTGGTATAAATAAATGTTGATTAAACTAGAAACTGTACAATCACCATTAGTAAGTTAGGCCTAGAATGGTTTCTAAGTTGGTATAAATAAATGTTGATTAAACTAGAAACTGTACAATCACCATTAGTAAGTTAGGCCTAGAATGGTTTCTAAGTTGATATAAATAAATGTTGATTAAACTAGAAACTGTACAATCACCATTAGTAAGTTAGGCCTAGAATGGTTTCTAAGTTGGTATAAATAAACATTTATAAATCAAATGGTACGATTTATAATTAATTTTACAATTTGTGTAGAGTGACTAGTATGAGAGCTAAATCTGTAAGAAAAATTCAAATTAAGATGAAACTAGTAGGTAGGCCTATTGCAAAATTAATTAATTACCCATACTAAGTTACCTACTTTTATTTATAAGATGAAATTCCATGTTTCAAAATCATATCCAAAAACCTGTAAAAATACACATAATGCTATAGCAACTAAAACATTGATAAACTTTTTATTTTTTATTCACATAACAAAAACCTATGTTAATTTGATGTTGCTTTTTGGTTTGCAAGGCACTGGGGACATTTTGTCAAATAACATTTGGGCTTGGGCTTAATTTATGGCATAAGGTATTTATTAAGATGAGAAACTACGAAATAAATAAAATATATATCGACCACAAGAAACCATTTAAAACTTCACACGTTGTTTAAATTACTGCTCAGCCTTAACCTAACACTAAAACAACGGTTTTAAACATCTATGATGCAAATACAAATAAAAATCCCACTTGAAAATTACTAAACGCTAAAACACACTAAAATAAACCCTTATCTAATTAAATTGGATAATATAAACAATCAAATATGTAAAAACCAAAAGTAAGTAACGAACGCCATTAAAGTCGGGAAGTTAACAGAGGGGGTAGACAGTCTCGTAAATAAGCGACAGAGTTCGCGACGATGCAATCGTGTCGCCAACTAGCCGACTGGACAGAATCGCACATGTCGGCATCTCTACGGGATCGAGCCAACGCGACGTCGTCAACTAGTTCCCGTCCGGTCAGAATAGCCCTGCAGGTCACCTAAGAATATTATAAAATGGTCCCGTGGAGCCTGAGATAACTATGTCGGAGCACAGGGGTTCCGTGGAGTGCAGTTTGAAAAACGCTGGTTCAAGACGGGTGTTGTCGAACCGGTCCGATGGTTATTACAAAGGGGAGGGAGATTAGGTTAGGTTCGGTTAGGTTCACCTGAGTCATCTGTAAATAAATGCGTCGAACACCCTTTCCTCGAACACCGCCACTTTTGGCCCGTTTGTGTCTTGTCCGCCTTAGAATATTTAAAACCTTCATTCACCACTAATTTACACCCTCTCTCACTTAACATTGAAAAGTGGAATGCCAGGTCGCCACCGTGGTTCGGATTCCACGTTAAACTGTAGGTCCTCCATTTCATCTCACAATCACCCTACCATTACACATTAGCGTAAGTGCGTATAACCCGAACGGGTAGTAAGACGCGGTGCTAATAATAATAATAATAACATTGAAAAAAATCACTGTACACCACTCTGCAAACAACTGACAATTACTAAGTAGGTGGTCCTTCAACCATCGGACCAGTTCGACAACACCCCCCAGCCGCTACCTGCGAGCTGGTTTGTTTTTGTGAAGGGTTGTGCGATGTACCAGGTGCTCTCATTGGTTGTTTCAAGGTCAAAGCAAACCCTCAGTGTTGTTCAGTGCACTTTAATTTTACCTTTTATCAATTCGATTTTTACTTTGACGTTTTGTCTTGCTCAGATTTTCTACAGACTGAGTGTATTTTAGGAAGAATAAAAGATAAACTAATAATTATTTCTAAGTACTCTGTGATCTGGGACAAGAGGCATAAAAATTCTACCGCTGCTGACATGTCATCACTACTGCTGTCAAAGCTTTTTTCCCCCCTTTAACTAAATATTTTAAATTTAAAATCTTCATGCTAATTTTTTTAAATAAAAATATAAAGAGGCGTTTAAGAAATAATGCAGTACGAAAGCTCCGTGCAGACTGGCTTTCTCTAGCCCAGTACGAAGTGCGATGAGCGATGTGCGAAGATAGGAGTGATGAGCGAAGTGCGAAGATAGGAGTGATGTGTGAAGATAGGAGTGATGAGCGATGTGCGAAGATAGGAGTGATGTGCGAAGATAGGAGTGATGAGCGATATGCGAAGATAGGAGTGATGAGTGATGTGCGAAGATATGAGTGATGTGCGAAGATAGGAGTGATGAGCGATGTGCGAAGATAGGAGTGATGAGTGATGTGCCAAGATAGGAGTGATGTGCCAAGATAGGAGTGATGTGTGAAGATAGGAGTGATGAGTGATGTGCGAAGATAGGAGTGATGAGTGATGTGCGAAGATAGGAGTGATGAGCGATGTGCGAAGATAGGAATGATTTGTGAAGATAGGAGTGATGAGCGATGTGCGAAGATAGGAGTGATGAGCGATGTGCGATGATAGGAGTGATGAGCGATGTGCGAAGATAGGAGTGATGAGTGATGTGTGCGCTCCTCGGCATGCACGCACCGTATTGACTGACCTGCGGATGACGGGGGGATCGGGGCTCTAATCCCGGCTGGGCCATGGATGTACTGAGGGTGGTTTTTCCTATCTCCTTCGACGTAAATACGAGTAAATTAACTCTTAAAGGCTTCCTTCTTCATCCTTGCCTCATTAGAGTAATTATCATATATGCATATGACCTGAACAGATAGTCAGACGTGGTGATTAAAATCAATCAATCGGAAAATGTATCGTTAAAATTAATTCCATGGGGATGGGATGTATTCATAAAGGCTTTGATAATTTTAAAATAGCTAATCAACTGTTAGTTATTTCAGCATCCTCGATTCAAACAAGTATTTAATTTTATTATATTATTAACGTGCTTTGTCTACAAGAGTTAGCTATTTAGTGCTATGTACCGTGTTCAAAGCCAAAACATTACTATCCACTCAATCAATAAGTTTGATTGCGCCTCTTGTAGTTCCAGAACAATCTTTTAACCAAATAACGATGGCTAACCCGCTTCGGGGGGTCATATGGTCTAACGCGTCACACTCGTGATTCATTGGATTTCCGATGACTGGGAGGTCATCCATAAACCACGTAACCCTTTATTACTTCTCTCTTTTTTTTTTTTACCCCCCACCTTCACGTAACTCCAAGTAGATATTTAACCTGCCCCCGTTACAATATGTCACGTAATTTTTCACATCACAGTGAATGTGATTATTTCAGTGGGAAGCTGACCGGCCTCTTGGTATAGAAGTCAGCGCCCCTGGCTACTAATTTATAAGTCCTGGGTTCGATTCTAAGTACCACTAAAGAGGCACTCAGAATTAATGCTAATCGGAATCGTAAGTTAAATACTAGAGTTTAAGTATAAGATATGTGTTACGTAACATTGATGCACCCACCCTCAAGCCCGTTGTTTAAAAATTGAAAACTCATTTTGCCAGAATGACGGAAATAAAAATACTTTATTGTATTCACATTATTTTCAGTCCGTTTGGTTAATAGTGTGAAGCGAAATTTACAGTAATTTATAAGGAAATATTATTTGGAAGCTTATGACATTTCTAGATGGCATTTTAAATTAATAAATCAAATAAGACATTTCTTGAATGCCAAATTTTAGTGACTTTCAATCAATTGGAAGTAGGTTTCCTATAAAAATCACCATGTAGATTGTAGACATTAAAGCACCCCCCCCCCCTTCACCCCATATCAACAATTTTACGTGGTTAATGGAATAGACCTAAGAGATCGAGGTTTGTAGCCCAGTCGGGTCTGCTGAGGACTTTTTTCCTAAATAGTTTCCCACCCTCCCTCCACGCAAATAGGGATACATTTCATATAAAATTCTACCTTCCTCGTTCCTATTCAATAAGTGTTATTATTAATGTATGCTTATTATCCGAACGGGCACTAAGACGCGTTATGAAAAAAATCTAAAGAACACAAAGTTTTGCTAACGAAACAAACTATTCAATAATTGGTACGGTTCCAAAAAGAATAAATAAACCAATAAATCAAGATGCGCAGCTTTTTTAACAGAAAAGTATTTAAAACTATTCAGCGAATGGATAAAGTGTGGTAGGTTGTTTCTTAGTTTGTTTGCTCGTTCAAACGTTCACTTTCTAAACTCGTCATGTCCCGGCAGTGATCTACAAGCTATCTAAACTCAGGGTAGCCCGAACCATGGGAAATAGAATATATTATTTAATACACCACCTATGGTAGAACCACGGATCTCTATAGATCTGAAGCTACCTTCTATCCGAAAATCTTCCTGAACTTGGTTGTAAATGATCTTTATTGCAACTTGTGGAGTAGAAGAAAATGAGGGAAGAAGGGATCAATGTCTCGGAAAAAAAGATTATGATAATTTCTTGGATGTAAATTTTGCTTTGCATTAATGACCGTGGTAAGAACTCTTTCTACGCCCCACTAATTTATATACAGGCGATTATTCCTAGAGTTCTTCAACCCCCCCATTTTCACCCCGCCCACCAAACATCCCCAAGACATGACATCATCAAGGGCATCCCCTCCCCTAATTTAGTCACTCAAATTTCACAAGATTTCCGAGGAAAAAACTTCACTTCACGTTGAGCTCTCATCAATTTCCTAAGAGGACCAACTTGGTTTTATTTTCCCATTGCATGGTGGTACAAAATTTCACAATAATAAAACAAAAAACTCCAAACGTTTTTATTGTGTTCGTATTTTGTTTATAACTCTTTAAACTATTTAGATTTTTTTATTTTTTGCATTTTCTTTCTATCATTATGTTTCGGTTAGATTTGTAAAAATGAAAAGATGGTTAGGCTAGATTAGGTTATGATAAGTTAAATCTGCCAAAATGTAAGGAGATTGTTTGATGGTTGTATTAGATTTAGGTTAGATGTACATAACTTAAAGGAAGAATTCTGTCATTAGATCGGTCCAAACGGGTCTCTCTTCATGGGGGTGAGTGGCCTAATGTGCCAGTCGGCCTACAAATTATACACAGATTTGTGTAGGGGATATTCTTCATGCCTCCTGCTAGCCAGATAATGATAATTAGAGAGCTACCGTCGTTGCCATTACATTTGGGCGTGAGGGGGGTATGAGTTAGGTTATTTTTTTTTATCACAAATACATTTTTGTAGTAACTAACACACATTTCTTCTTAAAACAACCAGAAGGGTGGTTTGATATCATTTTTATCCATGTGGGGCTGAACATGCCCACACCCCTTCGGCTGGTTAAGAGTTGCCGGTACCCTTTGGTAGAGGTCCCATGCGCTAGAGGCCCAGAAAGTGTGGTGGTTCCCCGTTGCCTTGCACATTGAATAGTTGTTTTTTTTATGAGCGAGTATAAAGGTACCTACCAAATTTGCCGGGAAAGGGATTCTTTTTCATTCCACAATCGATATGGGACCGACGGTTTTACTTCCCCTCCGAAGGAAGTTGTGCTTCGGATTTTTATCGCTCAAGAAATATCCGTCGACCTCGGCTAGGTTTGAACCCACGCTCGCCGAATCTTGAGTCGAGCACTTTACACCAAGATCATCGAGGTCGGCTAAGAAACACTATAATATCGTAAATACTTTAGTACTGGGTACTTATTGTTTCTGTTTTTGCTATAACCATTTTATCTTTAGTGCTCTCAATGTATCACCATAAGATAGGGCTAACCTTTGTAGTTCTTGGTTTCAGATTTCTGAGAGAAAGCTGGAAATAAAAAACTACCTTGGAGTTGAACAAAGCACCAGATTTTGTACAAAACAAAAAACAACAGGAAACCGTCTTGTGGCGATTGGGGTAGAGGAGGGGAGAATGCTTTAATTGAGATTAAGGGTGCTTTAGTTTTTCCCCACTAAAAAAGCTTAGCGACTTCATTGCTATTGGTTTAAGTGTTCCGACTTAGGTACATTTTAAGGTTAACTCAGCTGTTTTTAAGCTGTTTTCTAACATAAACCTTTGTGTAGTATAAGTGCGGGTACAAACACTGTCACAATAAATCCCCCGTTTTGATGGCTGGTAGGTAGTATAACGAACGCTTCACTCTCGCAATTTTAGACTAGAACAGCGGTTCCCAACCTGAGTTACGTGACGGTAAGTTTGGGGGGGGGGGG
>CABFVZ010000755.1:233183-315198 GCA_902151445.1 Timema monikensis
TGCTGGCGGCCGGGGTTCAATCCTCGGTCCCGGCACAGATTTATCTGATTACCAAACCCTTCCTTCACCTCTGACAAGACATCTTGTGAATGTGGGGAATGCCAGGCCTCCACCGTGGTTCGGATTCCACGTTAAACTGTAGGTCCTCCATTTCATCTCACAATCACCCTACCATTACACATTAGCGTAAGTGCGTATAACCCGAACGGGTAGTAAGACGCAGTGCTAATAATAATCTAACTAGGGTCCGCTAATTACGCTCTCGCTCGCTCGCTCGCGCGCTCGCCAGTTTGGCCACCCAGTCGCTTGCGCGCTCGCTCGCACGCTTGGCAGTCTGGCCGAACCCTTAGTTCTGGCATGAAACAGTGAGTCATCCAACGTGCAGAGAAATTATTCTTTACAAACTTGTGTTTGTGACGTGAATGTGAGCACAGCTTGCGTGTTACTATACAACCCGCAAACATCACCCATACGAGACCAACACCTGCTAAGGTATATTTATATTATATCCGGCCAGACACGGTGTGGTCACGTAGTATTTACAACAATACAAACATTTTTACATGCATTTCTAATAAGAGTATTTATATTTATCTTATCCGGTTCGTTCAAACAAGTTGCAGATCACACAAGTACCGACCGACATTGTGACCTGGAAGAGATAGGGAAAATTCTAAAGACTACAGGTACGTTAATATAATTATTTAATTTTTTCACAATCGTAATGATAAATTAAAATTGAACAATATATTTTGACATACATTTGATAGTAAATGTGAAATCATCATTCAGTTTCATCGCCACTCAATACTTCCGGGTGCACTACTGAAGAAGTTTGCAAATGCATTCTCTTAAATGAAAAACTGTCAGATTACTGCTGCCACCTTGTAATTGAAGATTTTGCAAAATATTACTACCCAAAGGTTTTATTATTAGAAGGCATCTAAAAATTTCCTGTTTTTATTATATAATTGTGCACGATACACGTATTTAATGATTTTCGACCCCCCCACCCTCCTCACGCAGGGATCATAATAATTTCCGCCATCAACCTCCGCCTCCCCCTTTATCTTGCGTGGTTTTTATTACAATTTGGTAATTAGATTATTGTTAGACATTTACATCCAGCACTGTTTCCAGCTTGTGGCCCGGTCAATTTTTTATTCAAGTCATAGCTTTATATCCCTTATAACAACAATCAATCCTCAACCGTTAATTTATTTCTGTGAAAGGGTAAACCTAAAGATTGGTAACAAAGCGATTGATATTAAATTTTAAAATACTTTAATTGCACTACAATTAGGTTTAACACATAAGTAAATGAAATATAAGTGAAATTTTATCATTATTATAGTTATTTTCTGACTTTTATTTTTGTCTTACAATAAACACTGATTAAATAAGCTGTATTTTGAATAACCCCACCCTACGTAAGAACATACTGAACCCCACCTCCTCACGTAATTTAAGGAAGGCCCTTCAGGAGCTATGGTGAAATAACCGGATCTCCTTGGGATTGTTTTGTAGGCTACTAAGGTCGGTCTACAAGAAGAAAAACATCCTCAAATCGCAGTATTTACGATAGTAATGGTCGTGCTGACTTCTGAAACTTCATAACCACTAAAACAATCCTCAATCATCGCTTAACATTTCTTGTTGTAACGCTATTAAAAGTAAGTTTATTTATTATAGACAGAAGATATCTCTGTTTTACTCGAATCTAAAATAACGGTTACATTGCGAGTGAAACGTTCTTTAAAAGAGTAGGCCTAAATGTAAACTTTTCATTGATTTTTTTAAAAATTATAGAATTTTAAATGTAAGGGGTTAAATCCACTAAGAACATGTTGACAGCTTTCACCTCCATTTTGGCGTGAACCATATTTATAATATAAAAGAATGTCTTGAATAACGTGTTATTCCTGGACGTCTGAAATGCGTCCAATCAGGGCTAACCTCTATTAAACTAACTAAGTAGGAGTTATAAAGGTGGGCATTAGAGGTGTACCCGTATTTGTGTTGAGGATGAGTGGACATCCATTTTGAAGAAGGAAAAATACTCAGTACGCCACACTGGGATTTGAACCCCGACCTTCTCGTCACTGGAAAATCTGACCAAACAAGTTTGACATTCAGTTTGCATACCCACAGATGTGGGTGGGTTAACTTCATCCTGGTCCTTCTTGTGGGAATAAATCGCTAATAATATTGGTGATGGTCTACTTTTTTTACCTACATATCACTTCTCTAATTACTCACCCACCTCGGTGGCGTAGTTAGATGACGCGTTAGTTTCGTGTTGAGCTAGACTGCCGAAGATGGGAAGATTGAGATTCGAATCTCGCTTATGTGAACTGGGGTGGTTTTCCCTAAATGGTTTTCCACTCTCCCTCCACGCAAATGCGAGTTCACTTCCTCTATATTCAACCTTCCCAATTCCTAACCCATTAGCGTAATTAGTACTTAAGCGTATAATCCGAACGGGTAGCAAGACGCGGTGCTTTATAAATAATCTAATTTCTCGTATAGAGAAAGTATTGTAATTAGCAACTATTTTTTACACCAGCTGCAGTAGCCGATTGGTCTAATGCGTCACTCTCGTGTTAGACTGACCTGCTGATGACGGGAAGATCGGGGTTTGACTCCCTGTCGGATCTACTAAAATTGTTTTTTCCTACCTAGTTTCCCACTCTCCTTCCACGCAAATACTGGTAGATTACCTAAAAAATGCTTCCTCCCCCATCTCTATCTCATCAGAGGGATTATCATACATGCGTGACATATAAACTGAACTGGTAGTAAAACGCAACTTGATAAAGAATTCGACCTTGAGATTATGATAGATTTTGAGGTTTTTTTTATACCCCAGACTAATAAAAATGAGTTCCATAATCTCGTCCAGCACCATGTCCGTGCTGGAGCTACAACTCAAACGGTCAGATATGTTTTGTTCAAAATCGAGATTTGTATAGTTATTATAATGGTCATCTATCTATCAAGGCCATATCGTAATTTTTATTCTAGCTCTAAAATTAATGAAGGATAGTTTATTTATGAGTTATGTCAAATTCTTTGGAGTAATTTACACGATAAATAACAATACATACAAGTTTGTTTGGAGGAAAATTGTCTAAAGGGTAGCTTACTGATAAATTTTTGATTATAAAGTGGTTCTAATTATTAATAATTTGTTTGAAATTGGTATTGTTACCTGTTATATGTTACCTGATAAATAAGGTTTTTTTTTTCTCTAAAAATATTCATTTAAGCGTACTGATAGATTACTAGTAACTGATTTTTAAACTTTTAAAAATTTTCGAAAATTCCTTTTATAATTTTGTTCAAGATATATATTTAGGAAGTATTTTATATTATAAATAACATTATATAGGTCTACATACATTGTATTTGTGTGCCAAACTCGAATAAACAACCAGTGTATGTATGGTTTTGGATTTTGTCATACCATTTATTGTAACATAACTGGAATCTAAAAAAACACCACCAAAAAGCATCAAATAAATTTATAATACCGTGTAAGTATACTCATGTACTTGCAATTAAATTGAGTCAGTTGTTGACAGCTACATCACCGGTCTTTAGACAACATCCATCTCTGAGCCAAATTTCGGCCCTTTATTTTTTTATGAAAGCACTAACAGTTTAGACGTTGTGTTATTACTGTCTATATCTCTATGTAATAATAATTCATAAAATACACACCCAAAAACACTTGTTGGACTTTAGAGTACTGTAATGATACTGTTTTGGACCCCTCTAAAATATTCAAAAAGTCATGGTTGAAGCGTATTTTTATTTAAAGAATTGTATGTAAATTTTCTTTCTAATGCTTCATCCATATCAGGCGTTTTCAGAAGTAATTTCAATATATTACGTTTTAAAACTTTCTTTCTTTCTTTCTTTAAAAATTTCTCTTCATTCTATTTAAAACTCAGGTGATGGGCTTACTGCCTGTACCCAATAGGAAGCTAGCCTTCGCAACATCATATATAAGCGGCTTGTGCGTATAAATTTAGACAGAAACATAGTGATATCACTGAGAAAATCTCATTATGTGACAGCACTAGCTCTGGCTCTCCGCGTCAGTTCGTAAATTAACAAAAACTGGGTGACCTGGTGGTCTAGGGGTAAGGTGTCAGACTTCTATGCTGGCGGCCGGGGTTCAATCCTCGGTCCCGGCAAAGATTTATCTGATTGCCAAACCCTTCCTTCACCTCTGACAAGACATATTGTGAATGTGGGGAATGCCTCCACCGTGGTTCGGATTCCACGTTAAACTGTAGGTCCTCCATTTCATCTCGCAATCACCCTACCATTACACATTAGCGTAAGTGCGTATAACCCGAACGGGTAGTAAGACGCGGTGCTAATAATAATAATAATAATAATAATAACAAAAACTGTGTCATTTTAATGTCAATTTTTTAATAGTGAAAGTAAAATAAACAAAATAAATCGTGTTCAAAGTTAAATCTCCACTAATTTAAAAAATAAACCAATAAATAATCCCACAATAAGAAATACACGTAAAATCATATCGTCATAATTTTTGTGATACCAAGTGCGCAAGTAAGGCATGCACGCGTCGTTATCATATAAAACGGTATCGTTATAATTACTGCTCAACCTGCTCAACCGTAAGGCATGCACGGGTCCACATCCACATCATCAGCATCAGCATGATAACACGACAGTATAACACGACAACCAAGGCCATAACNCCCTCCGAAATGTTACGAAAAAAATATATATGGCTTTATTTATGGTTCAAACAATATCCAAATTAAGATAAAAGTACAAATTAGGCGGCTGTGTTACCATAAAAAGCACTTCAGAGAGCTTCTATAGGGGTTTAATATTCAGAAATTTTCCTAGCCTTTGCCAGTTAGGAGGGTATTATACCATAAAAAAAATCACATCAGAGGGCTTCTAAAGGTGTTTAATATTTAAAGATTTTCTTAGCCTTCGGCAATTAGGAGATTATCTTACTATAAAAAAACACTTCACCGAAAGGTAACCAACAGATTTATCAGGATATTCTAAAAATTAAGAATGTGCAAGTATAGAAACACACAGTTGTAATTAGGAATTATTGGAATTTGAAAGTCTTAGATAAGACAGCTGCCTAGCCTACGATTTCATTCCTAGTTAGAACAATAATTTCTGATCTATGGACATGCAAATCCCATGTAGGGACGAACGGCCGGTTCATGACCTGAAGTTCATCAAGGGACAAACTGAATAGCAGTTCATTTGTGTCCAGTACTTCATCAGAGGATGTAGTTCAACATAATATTCTCTATGGCTTAATATTAATATAGTAATAGGGTATTTTACCCATTATTTATTATTATTAGGTATTCTGTCTTTCGGCAGGTCCATTCCTTTTGTCAGTAAAACCAACAATGTGCCTCGTACTCTGCCTCCTACGTCAGATCCCAGAATCTTCTTCCTTCCTTCAAGTTATATAATATTTGAATCCTCCAACCTAAGCTCTCCTTTCCCTCAACCTTTCCTTATATGACGTCGCGCAGAAGACAGTTCCTCCTAAAGATGTGGCCGATCCAGTTTGCCTTGCACCAAAGAATTACATCCACTATCTGTCCACATAATCTTCTCAACTCTTCTTTAGCACCATATTTCAAAGCTCTCCAAGTATATATTTTCCATCTTCCTAAGAGTCCAAGTTTCTGCTTCATACAGCGCGATGCTCCAAATGTAGCATTTCATCAGTTTATTCCTCAGTTTCAAACTCGACTTGCTTGTTTAAAGCTTCCTTGGCCATGGCGATCGACCTAATTTCCTCGGGGCAGTAGGCATCCTTTGTCAGCAGACTTCCAATGTATTTTAACTGCTCTATGTTATCCAACTCTTGGTTTCAAATTTGGATTTTAAAAGCTCTTCGTTTTTTTAAATCACCATCACTTTTGACTTCGCAATGTTGATGTCCATGCCACATCTTCTCTTCTCCCTATCTCCACCAGCTGGTCCATCATTTCCTGCAACCCTTCTTTTATTTTTGGCTGGCAATGCTAGATTATCTTCGTATTTTATTGCGTTAATGACATTATGCTATTGCTACGTCCCTCTAGGGCCTCTTTGACCAGCCACTCTTCATAAGCCAACAAGCTGAACAGACTATGTGACAAACAGCATCCTTGTCTCAATCTTCTTCCTATCTCTACGCTGTTGGTCTCTTCATAATTCAGCCTCACTTTCACTCGCTGTCCCAGGTACAGGTTTGCACTCAGCCTTCTGTCCCTCCCGTTGATGTCGATCTTCTTGAGTATTTCCATCATTTCATTCCATTTCACTCAATCGAACGATTTTTTCCAGTCGATGAAACCAATGTAGACTTCTTCCTTGAATTCCAGCATTCTCGGCATCCCGATGGCATCACTGGTTCCTTTTCTGAATCCAAATTGGTCTTGTTCCATCACACTTTTTATTTTATGTTCCAGTACCTGTTGAGTATTCTTACAACATTCTTCCCCATATGAGAGATGAGGCTGATGGTCTAGTGGTAACTGCATTTCTTGGCTTTTTTTCTTCTCCTTTAGAGCCACCATAGCTATGTCTAAAAAGTTCTAGGGCCATTCTCATGTTTCATACATCCTATTTATAAGTTGTTTTTTTGCAAGAGCCGTTAATTTGTTGTTTCCCTGTTCCTTCAGAAGGTCAGCTGGTATGCCATAATCTTCAGCAGCTTTCCTTCTTCGCATGTCCTTTATGGAGCTCTCCACTTCACTCTTTAAAATGCTGGATCTTTTTTCGTCTTCCTCTACCACTTATTCTGCTTCAATCTCTAGGTCCCCTGGCTGGTTTTCCTGGTCGTACAGTTTTTCTAAATATCGTTCCATATGGTAAGAACCTCTTTATGATCCTTCACCATCTGACCTTTGGGGTTTTCTATTCCTATTGTTCGCACACCTTTGTTTTCATTCCCTCCCATTTCATTTGCGTTCTGGCACTTGAGGTCATACCTTCCTTTTCTTTGCAGTTCGATACTCTCATCGCATGTCTTCTATATGTAGCCTTTCCTCGTTTTGTTTGTTTCTCTCCTTAACTCGTTGTTGAGCCTCGTATATTCTTCCTTGTCGACGTTTTTACGTTTTTTTCATTTTTACATTTCCAAGGTTTTCGTGAAGTTCTCTTCACTTTTCCAACATTGTCATTTAGCCCCTTCAAAAAAATATTCGTAACAAAATTCCACTTCCCTTACATACTTAAACTCATTTCTGTTACCTCATTTAACTTTTTTTCTATTTAATTTCTCACGGTGTTTTCACATCCTTCACCCCATTCCTGAATCACTGTTAGACAAGGATGTAGTCTAGTTGATACCTGCTGATGTCTCCTGGTCCTGGGTTCTTCCATATTTATAGTTTTGTCTTCCGTTTCTTGAACCAGGTGTTTGTCACCACCAGGTCATTCGGTCATTCCACTGGCAGATTTTTTAAAGTATTAACGTTGTAATGATACAGTTTTGGACCTCTCTCATATATTAAAAAGGTAATGGATGAAGTGTATTTTCTTTAAAGAACTGTATGTAAAATATGGTAACGTGGGGCGCACGTGACCTGGGAGGGTCACAGGCCGTTCACACGTGAAATTGTGAAAGAGTTCTTTTAGAGATATTGGGGTAGGTTGCCGACCAAACACGAATAAAAATGCCCACGGAATATTCAAGGTTTTGATTATTAAAATTACCACTTACATACACACTCTGATTGACTGTATATCTAAATTAATTATAACTAAACAAGTAACTAAGTAAAATAAAAAGAGCCTTAATCAAGTCTGTAATCTAACTAAACTAATAGAGCACACAGAGATGTAAGTAAATTGAATAAACAAATTAACAACTATAAGACACCTAATAACTACTCAAATATTTAAAAACCGTCACAAAAATGTTCATTAACACAGTAGTTCACAATAACAACAAATGTTACTTGTCTCACACACGATACATGGCGGTGACCCTCTATACACAAATGCAGGACTCGCTGGTTGACACACTGGACTCGCTGGTCCACTCTCGGCTCACACAATGTACACACCGGTCCACACACTCGCACTGGGGACTCCCGGACTCATTAGTCGAGAGCCAAGAGCTGACTACTCACGGCTATCGCTGAGCGTGTTTATATAGGGGTGGTGACAGCTAAGGGTCTAGAATACTCCATTTCTAGGGTTAAAAGTCCAGAATAAAAAGAATCCAGACCCCTCCAGACGTGTCTCCGTCCTCCCCCCGCACCACCTTGGCCCCTCTAATCCCCCAGTCAAGTGAGAAGGTCGCTGCCTACCTGCTAGACAAGGAGGGAGACAGAGAGAACAAGGAGCGCAGAACTAATAGAGCACACAGAGATGTAAGTAAATTGAATAAACAAATTAACAACTATAAGACACCTAATAACTACTCAAATATTTAAAAACCGTCACAAAAATGTTCATTAACACAGTAGTTCACAATAACAACAAATGTTACTTGTCTCACACACGATACATGGCGGTGACCCTCTATACACAAATGCAGGACTCGCTGGTTGACACACTGGACTCGCTGGTCCACTCTCGGCTCACACAATGTACACACCGGTCCACACACTCGCACTGGGGACTCCCGGACTCATTAGTCGAGAGCCAAGAGCTGACTACTCACGGCTATCGCTGAGCGTGTTTATATAGGGGTGGTGACAGCTAAGGGTCTAGAATACTCCATTTCTAGGGTTAAAAGTCCAGAATAAAAAGAATCCAGACCCCTCCAGACGTGTCTCCGTCCTCCCCCCGCACCACCTTGGCCCCTCTAATCCCCCAGTCAAGTGAGAAGGTCGCTGCCTACCTGCTAGACAAGGAGGGAGACAGAGAGAACAAGGAGCGCAGCCAGGGTAAACAATGAGAGCACGCTGGTCCCACTGTTAAACACTAATCTTGTTACAATATCCTTTTAATACTTCATCCATGGAGAATCAAGCGCTTTTAGAAATAATTTCAATACACTAAAACTTAAAAACTTAAAAACTTTTTTGTCTCTAAAAAATCAACTCCGTTGTAGTTAGAAAAATCATGTGCCATGCTGGTTCTCTTTACCCAATAGGAAGCCAGACTTCACAACATTAGGCTATCAGGAGTTTTTCTATTAGTTTTGACATGGTGACAAGGGGTCCAAGAAGCAAGGGGTACGTCATATATAAGCCGCTTTTGCGTATGAATCCAAAGAGAACTCGGTAATATTATCACAGTAGTAACACAAATATACACAGCACACAGTACTCAGAACGTGTAATATCACACAAAAACAATCCGTAATTTAACAAAAAACTGTGTCATTTTATACCATATCTTCAATACCAAAGGTATAATCAATTAAATAAATCGTGTGCAACATCAAAAGTCTTTCTCATTTCATAATTATAAGTATCATGCATAATCAGATCACATAATCGTGTGATAACTGCGTAGTAAGGCATATCATTATAAATAGTGCTCAATCACAGGAAATATCAAATAAAATCCTGTATCAATATAATTGATGCCGTATCGCGGGTCAAATATCTATATAAAAAAACAATATCACCATTACGTTTAGTTTGTGTAATTAATTTTACTAGTATATACTATCTCATGTTTTAGAATAGAACATTCCTCGCTTATTTATTTAAATGTGTGCTTGCCCCCAACCTCAATGAACTGGCGAACGGTCATAAAATTAATATAAAAATGTAACCCGCCTCGGTGGCGTAGTTGGCTAACGTGCTAGTCGTGTTGAGCTCGACTGCTGAGGACGGATCGAGGTTCGAATCTCGGTCGTGTGAACTGGGGGTGGTTTTTCCTAAATGGTTTTCCACTCTCCCTCAACGAAAATGCGGGCTCACTTACTCTAATTCAACCTTCCCAATTCCTAATCCATTAGCGTAATTAGTACTTAAAGCGTATAACCCGAACGGGTAGTAAGACGCGGTGCTAAATAAAATAAAATATAATATAAAAATGTATATTTTTTCACACTTTTTTCATACAATACTGGTCTTTTTTCTACCTGGAATATTAATATATTTGTGTTATCAACATTCATTATGGCGACTGAGACATATGCGTTCTATAAACCCCGGTGTAAAGGCCTGTAGTATCATAGGGCTGGGCTACCCCTTTATGTTTGTTTCTCCTTCTGCTGCTTTGTGTACAATGTACATGAGTGTACCCGTCGGTGTCGGGCAAGTTTTAAACCAAACAAAAGTCACAAGCAAACCAACTATAAGATTTCTATGCATAGTCACTAATTATTTGTGGATGTACAGCCTGAATTTATGTAGGAAGTAACTTTTTTGGCACTTAACAAAAGTTACTAAAACTGTTTTAACACACTTAATGCGTCTTTTGATGCTTTCTTTTCCACTAACATAACATAGCATAACCAATATTAAACAAAACAAACCTAGCCTTAACTGACTTAACCTAACCTAACCTAATCTAACTAGCTTGACCTCAGCCCTGAATTTTATATTATTCAAATCAATATTATCTGGATAAACTTCGAAAAACATTATTAAATCACCTCTCACTTAAAATTAGTCACGTATTTGAGATGTCAACATTATCTGGATAAAATGTACTTTATCTTCGTTCGGACTATACACGTAGCAAATATGAAAATGTGTTAAGTAAATATTTTAATTGTCATAATATAATATTTCTTATGGCTATCACACTATAATTTAAATGGTTTTAGCAAATGCGTGTACACTTACTCTAAATCCACCCTTCTTAATTTCTAACCTATTAGCGTATAACCCCCTAAATGGGTAGTAAAACGTGGTACTAAAAAAAACTTGCTTAAACAAAACTATTGTAACCAAAGGCGCCTTAAGCTCAAGAAAGATAATGTGTCGAAGATAAACCGGTGTTTATAAAGAATGGCCGTGCTACGAGGCTAGGGAAAGATGCCAAAAGCTGAATTTAGTGAAAGTGTACCCACATTTGCTAGAACAAGTTAAGGTATAGTGTGAAAGCCGTAAGAAAAAAGTAAATTATGGCAATTACAATATTAAGACCTACATAACACATTTTCTTATATTCGCTACGGGTAAAGTCATAAATTGATAAAAGTCAATATTATCCAGATATTGTTGAAAATATCCAAAATACGTGGATAAGAGGTTTTTTAATCACCGCGTCTTACTACCTGTTCAGGTAATACGCATATATGGCAATTACTCTAATGGGGTAGGAATGAGGAAGGAAGTAGTTTAGAGTTAATTTACCCGCGCTTACGTGGAAGGAGAGTGGGAAACCATTTAGAAAAAATCATCAATAGACCCGACCGGTATCTGAACCCTCATCTTCCCGTCACCAGCAGGCCACCCAACTACAAGAGTGACGTCTTAGACCATTCGACCACTGAAGCGAGTATGGATAATGTTAAGTGAGAGTTTATTGAATGTGTTTTGATATTTATCCGTGCATTACAATTTTCCACCCCGACTTGGATGATGCCAAATTCTAGAGTTGAGATCAGGTTAGTTAGGTTTGGTTAGGTTAGTTAAGTTAGCTTAGGCTAAGCTAGGTGGGCTTAGGCTAGGCTACGTTCCGTTAGTTTAAATTAGGTTAGGTTAGGTTATTGGAAAAGAAATCCTCAAAATGAGGCATTTCGAATGTTGGTTTGCGACTTAATACGTGAGAGTATAAGCTAACTTTTCCTAGCTGTCAATTACCATCACTCCTACGCTGGATGGGTTGTAGTTGGCTCACTTGTGATTGTCTGAGCTCAGACTTGCCTGATAAAGACATTTATACTTTCATACACAAAACTGACACAAAACAGAGATTAAAATGCTAGTGCGGTAATGCTAAAAAAAAAAGCCGCTTGGAGCCTTTTTTCACTTGAAAATAAACCTACAGTAGCCCCATGGCTTCTTTGGTTCTGACTGACAGTCAACATTTAGGTATATACCTAAATTTTGACTGTCAAAAGTTACAGCTACTTAACACATGTTTTTGCATATCATATGGTTCGGTGAAGGGATACATAATTTGGTCTGGTAGTTTTTCAAAGCCGTCAGCTGTCAACTGTCAGTCAGCACCAAAGAAGCCATGGGGCTACTGTATCTGGGCAGTACTAAACTAGTCCGCTTGTACCGGCAACAATTTCGTTGCCTCAAGAATGGAGTATGTTGCCTTGCGCGAGCATTCTCATATCCCCATACAAATCAAGGAGTTTCATCCAGGCAACTAAATAGCTGCTAAATTAAAGTTGCCATTGCGCGGATAGCTGTATGGTAGTGAAATAGTTAGTAACATTCACATATTAGTTGTTTACGTTAGTTGTTTGACAAGGGGCGCCTTCCAATATTGATCTCCAGAAAAACAGTTGGATTATTTATTGTTACAAAAAAAAGTATAGTGGTGTGTGTGTCACGAACGAGAAACTAGTATACTCAAGGTCATTCATGAATGTCAGGTAGAGAGGAATCTAATCTATAAACAAGACGTGTATTTTCTAAGAAAGAGGTAAGCTGTTCTCTGCTTAACGTGTGTAGCAACCAAACTAAAAACATTTCTTTCAATTTCCTCTTGGGCCATGGCCAGAAGAAGAATGTTTTTTGAATGGATAATATTGCATTTAAGTCGACACCCGACAGCCCGAACACAGATTTGTCTAAAATGTTGTGGCTGCTCGAACACCGGTTTATTTTCTAAGATGTGACTGTCCAAACATGGGCTTATTGTCTATAATGTTGTGACTTTCTGAACATGGTGTCAGAGCTTGATCATCTTTCCCCTTTTTCAAAGTTGTACAAAAATGACGTAACCAAACCAGCCATTGTCAGCGGTTACATCATCAGTCTCACGCGAGAACAATAATGTGTTATTGTTATCATCTTGTATTGCGCACACTTACAAATAAACTATTGGTAACTAAGACAAAATCAAAGAGAGAGAATCTTTTGGTAGACGTCACACACTGAATATTATAGTTAATATCCATTTAATTTCCAATAAATATAATGTTTTGAATGTTCGAACACGGGCTTATTGTCTATAATCTCTCTGAACACGGACTTATTCTCTACAATGTTGTGACTGTTCGAACATGGTCTTATTCAGTGGTGTCGCGTCAGGGCAAGCAAGGCAAGCTTGCCTTTGCTTGAAGTTAAGTAATTTTATTTTATTTATTAATGTTTGAAAAATACTCTTCAAGCACAATTAATGTATTTGAAAGAAATTTTCCCGCACGCGCCACTGACCGTAATATGCATGCAAGACGAGCACTAGTTCATTATGTGGAGGGTTGAAAGTCTATATTTTTCCGTCCTCATAGCTCTACATAGTGTAGTTCTTATTTGTGACGTCATAGAGTTAGGAGGGTGAGAAGGGGAAGAGTGATGGGTATCAGGTAGAAATGCAAGCAACAAAGTTGCGACTTTCCAACAACCGAAGCTATGCCCGAAGGTTGAAGACTATAACCTGAGAAACTGAAAGATACCATCGCATACCCCTCTCTTTCCCTTTCAAAACAAAGACGTGACAAAAGTAGAAATTTAAAGGGGTGGGAATAAAATTAGGGGAGTTTTGAGTTAAAGGGGAAAAATCGACAAATTACTGACCCCGGCCCGTGCCTACAATTTTTTGTGGAGTTTGTTGCAGCAGGTGTTTTTGTCACATATAAATGAATTTATTACCATAAAAAAGGTAGATCTTTCACTGCACAAACATAAAAAAAATTGGCATTGAACAGCACAATGCTAAGGTAAAATAAATCGTGAAGTTTTGAAGCGCCAATAGACGCAGTATGTTATTTGAGTACTCAAGAACTGGTATTTCGGGGTCATGACGAGTAATTTGATTCTAAAAAGAGGGGAAATTATGTTGAGCTCCTCAAATTGATTTCTGATAATTCATTTTTAGCTCGGTATTTACAATCGTCGACTGTATTCACTGGGTTATCAGCTGTAATACAAAATGACCTCAATGGGTCGATTAGAACAGTTTTACTAAATGAAATCATTAAAGAAATTCAAAACACAGCATTTGTGTGTATTTTATTAGACGAAACATCAGACATCTCAAAACTTTCACAGCTATCGACAATGTTTCGATATGTGTCCTCTCATGAGGAAATTATGGAATATAATTATATTGTTTGTTTCACAGACGTTTCTTCTAACAGAGCTGCCACTGCGTTGGCTAATCATGTTATACAGGTAGTGTGGCATGTTGAGTGCAGGAATAAGCGTGTTGCACAATGCTATGATTGGGCTGCAGTAATGTCTAGGGAAATAAACGGTATTAAGAAACTTGTTTGCTGCATACGAGTATTTCCAAGCGCATTGTTTGTTCATTGTCTAGCTCATATATTTAAGCTTGTTTTAACTAAGTCAGTAAATCATATTAGTGTTTTTTTTAGTACATTAAGCGGACTTGCATAGTTTTCTTTCCATTCTAATAAGCGAAATTCATTCTTAGATAAAATTGTTAGATAAAGACTACCCAGTGTTGGACCAAATCGATGGCACTGTGGTGAAAGACTTACATACTGTGATGGACTATCGGGAAAGCCTGATAGAAATGTTTGAAACAATAATATATATATATAGCACCGCGTCTTACTACCCGTTCGGGTTATACGCTTTAAGTACTAATTACGCTAATGGATTAGGAATTAGGAAGGTTGAATTAGAGGAAGTGAACCCGTATTTGCGTGGAGGGAGAGTGGAAAACAATTTAGGAAAAACCACCCCCAGTTCACCCGACCGAGATTCGAACCTCGATCTCCCCGTCCTCAGCAGTCGAGCTCAACCCGACAAGCGCGTTAGCCAACTACGCCACCGAGGTGGGTAGAAACAATAATAGACTACCCACAAGAATAGGATAGTGAAACTATTGCTGTTTCTAAAGGGTTCGTATTTGCTAATTTTATTCACCAAGATTTTTAACCACACTGAATATCTTTTCAAAAAATCTCAAACAAAACAAATGGATATCGCTTTCTGTAAAACTGAGGTTGAAAAGACTAAAAACAGCTGGTCAAATCTTAGGCTTGTATCTGAAGACATTTGTTCCAAAACAATGCAAATGGGGCTAGAACCAGAAAAAAGGGTACGTAAATGTAATTTAAATCAAGATCCTAAATTAAAATTAAGATAAGTTTATTGTGAAGTAATTTATAACATTGCCATAAAAATACAAACACGCTTTGAAGAAAATTTACAATCTAAAATTTTTCTAATTGTTAAATTCATCAAAATTTAACTAATACAATCACTTCATAATGAACAAATAAATTATTTTATTGGAAATCATGGAAAATATTTTGACACAAGCAGATCGCGTTCCAAGATCGAGGTTTACTCAAGGGAAACAATAAAATGTAAAACTCTAGTGGACATGGTTGAGTATATATGTGAAAATAATCTAGACGAAGCATTACAATATTTTAAAAAGCTGTATGAACGTGTGGCAACAATCCCGGCAATAACATCATCCATCAGTTAAGAGATCATTTTCAACATTGGAAAGAGTAGAAACCTATTCCAGAAATACTATGGGACAAAATAGACTTTCTGGTTTGGCACTCCTTTCAATTGAAAAGGGTTCGCTTTTTAAATTGAAACAAGGAGTAGACTTCCATGAAATAGTCATCGCAGAGTTCTTAAAAAAGGAGAGCAGGATGTACTTTATTTACAAACACTAGAAAAAAATACGTTGAGTAAAAGATCATTGATATAAGAATAGAAAAACTCATTTAGTATCTAAAAATAATCAAACCCACCAAATATGCTGCAGGTTGCAATATAAGTGAAAGTTTAAAAAAAATATTATTATTTATATGCATATTTAACGTAATTAATCAACAAACAATATAGTTGATTTACATTTAAATATAGACATAGAATGTTTTTATATTTACTTAATTTAAAAATGGTTTGCTTTAGGGGAAGTGGAACTGGGGCGGTAGGGGAATTTCTCCTCGCTTATTAGAATAAAAGGGGGACAAGATATGTTCTCGCCCCCTAGAACCGCATCCTCTTGTACATGTGTTATATAGATTCTAGTGTGCCTTATGTAAATCACGGAACAGAATAACACCCAAACCCACAATTATCATAAAAAAAACCACACCTCCAAATAGCTTCTTGAAGCATATAATATTTAAAAAAAAGTCCGGAGGGGAGCCCGGATCCCCTACGGATCTCCCTTCCCAGCTTGCCTAAGAATTTTGGTCACGAAACGCTACTGGTCTTATTGTCTATAATGTTGTGACTATTCGAACACGGACTTATTGTCTATAATGTTGTGACTGTTCGAACACAGACTTATGGTCTATATTGTTGTGACTATTCGAACATGGACTTATTGTCTATAATGTTGTGACTGTTCGAACACATACTTATTGTCTATATTGTTGTGACTATTCGAACACGGACTTATTGTCTATAATGTTGTGATTGTTCGAACATGTATTTATTGTCTATATTGTTGTGACTGTTCGAACACGGTCTTATTGTCTATAATATTTTGACTGTCCGAACACAGGCTTATTGTCTATAATATTTTGACTGTCCGAACACAGATTTATTGTCTCTAATGTTGTGACTGTCCAAACATATGTCTATTGTCTATTGTGTTGTGACTGGTTGAGCATGGGTTTAATGTTTGTAATTTTGTCAACTATCCAAAACTGCGTCTTATTTGTAATACTGTGACAGTCCAGCTAGGAATCAATAGTTTGTGGAGCTTAGCTGTCCATATGGGGGTCTTTTGTTAATAGTACTGTGATTGTCCAGATAGAGTTCTATTGTTTGTAGTGCTGTGACTGTCCTAGCACGGGTCCGAGTGTTCTACTGTTCTCTATTCAGTTGCCCACAGAACTGTTTTAAACCCCAATAGAGTTAATTTCGCCCGCCTGGAAACGATTGAATGATGCGATGTCGCGAACAGAACATTATATCGAAGCTTATTTTTATTGGTAATTGCAGCTACGGTTCCAAAATACCAATCTTCGTGTGATTACATACATACATACATACATATATACATACAAACATATATATATATATATATACATACATAAACATGCACACACGCATACTGGTGGCTTATCTTGGCTTTTGCACCGGACGTGCGTTGCGGGTTATCAATAATATATAATGGGCTCCATTGTCAAATGACTTCTTTATCTCTTTGGGTGAAGGTGGGAGGATATATATTGGCGGGAATCAATAGGTATATTACAGTCTCCACCATTTCTTCCAAATATAGTCAAGCGTTCATCGGTGACGGCCATTGGAACACTTCTTTTCTGAGTTTTGTAATTGCTTTGACGGACAACATAAAAAGTCTCAGGTGAATAATACCTGCATTTTCAAAGAGTATGAAGATAATACTTGTGAAATAAATTTACAAAGCTTGGACATATTTACAAATAACTTATATATTCGACAAGAGCAATATTTTAAAGAAATTTTTTTACAAAGCTTGGACATTTTTACAAATAACTTATATATTCGACAAGAGCAATATTTTAAAGAAAAAGTTAACGTTACTATTCATGTTTATAAAACAGGTTGCTTTAGAAAAACATATTGTCCAGAATTTAAGAGATATTGCCGTGATTTTGTTTCTCACCTATTTACAATAGTACATTGGCAGCAAAAAAGCTACAAAGAACGTTCGAACATCCAAGAAGCTTGCAGTATTGAATTTGAATTTGGAAGCTATTTTGGTCAAACGTTAACCAAGCTAAGGATAAATCAAACTTCTTTAGATAATTTGGAAGCCTTAAATGCAATCGATGAATTGGAGGATGTTGCGTAAGAGTTCTAAGAGCTATGCTGTTTGATGAAAGACTTCTTCAAACCGAAGACAACCCAGATTTTTCGTTGAACCAGCCCGGAAGGTCAACTAGCATCAACTTTAATGAGCAACCAAGTTCATTTGCTTAAGGACTTAAAGATTCAAGGAGGAAGAGTTATCATAGAATTCCTCCCAGTTATCGAGAATGAGTGACAGTGAGGACTGCAAATCTATTTTTGATGAAAAAGAGCTTATCAAACCACCAAAGAAAAAAGTTAAGAAATCAAATAATACTTACCTTCAAGCACTACTCAATTTTATTTCTGTCATAAAACTATATTTTGTAACTCCAAGTTAATTCAAAACATGGACACAAAAACATTTGATGAACGGCCTGCTGAAGATTACGGATCAGAGGCCTCTACTGACTCAAATCATGGATCTGGTGACCAGCTGTACATCCGGGGATTCTGCCGATGGCAGAGATACGTGGAATCTCTTGCAAGATGCCGTGAGAGACCAGTCGTCTTGCATGACATCGTATCCCTCAGAGAAATTAGCCACGTTGGAGAGTTTGTATTTCGATTGCTTATCAAACAGAGCAACGGAAAAAAAGACTTCAGCATCATCTACCGACATGAACTACCCGCATGGGACCACCTCCATTTCACACATGATTGCCGCTGGAACAGCCACAAATGTGACTGCTCCTTATTGTCCGCCGTCAAGATCCTTCCTCGACGATCTCTTAAGTCGTTCAAGTAAACCTTCAACATAGACGAACGCTACTTCCGAAACTAGCTTCATTATTTCTCCGCGAAACAAGGAGGAGCTGTGCACCTCAAAATTCAAGAGAGTGGAGCAAGGGACGCACTTTACGGTAGTGAGGGTGTACCCGAGGCATGTTGCGGGCAAGCAGAGCGCTTGGAAGTAATGTGCAGTGGACCTTCGCTTCTGGGGGAACTCGAGCACTCCATCCCCAAGACCCAGAGAGGCGGCGCTGCAGGATCTTATCAGGACGAACCTGATGGGAAGAAAACCAACCCTTTCTAGAGCAGAAAAGATCTACAAATCAGCCGAACAATTTTTACTGAGTAATGTTTTTGTGCCTATACAAAACTGTGTGCTTAACGAACAATTTCTAAATCTGTTCTACTATAAAATTAACGAACGAAATTTATTGAAAATACTAAATGCTGTGGAAACCAAAATTACTAAAATGACTCGAAGTGAATTATATTTATGGTTATCTAACCAGAATCCTAGTATGCCAGTAAATAAGCTGTTTTTTAAAAGCCAGGGATCTCTAGATGACTATTACTGTTCTATGGAGGAAACTCGCCAAGTCGTTCAGTCGTGGTTAAATTATCAATTTAATTATGATGAGGAAAGGATTGGAGAGTTTTTATCTATATTATACCTAGTACTCGATAGAGATAATGGCAAGTGCTGTGTGGTTTGCCTTTGGGGTGAGCCAAATAGTTTAAAATCTACATTTTTTACTATAATAAGCGACGCTCTAGTGAACGTTGGCTATTGTAGTAAAAATAATAAATTATCGCAATTTGGATTACAGGACTGTTATAATAAAAGAGTAGTTATAATAGATGGCCCATCCTTTGATAGTTTGGCTATTGAACAAATGAAATCTTTGTTCAGTGGCGCAGCGATCACTGTATCACTGTACGCGTCAAGCACAAAGGTGATGCCGTCATCAGCAAAACAGCTTTTTTAATGGCATCTAATATAGAGATGTTCATAGGAAGTGTTTGGGATTCGAGAATCTTTAGAGTTCATGTAAGAAATGTAAAAAATGGCAACATTCCATGGGTAACAAAAAATGTAAATCCAATGTATACTTTCCAATTATTTAAGTACTATGGGATATGCGAATAATAACAATAATTGTTTAAAAAAATTTTATTGTACAACTTTAATATATATGTATATATATATATATACATATATATATATATATATATATATATATATATATATATATATATATNTACCAGCTGGTCTTGGGGGTTTGTTTAGGGTTACATACATACATACATACATACATACATACATACGCACGCACGCGGCGGGCTTCAACTGTATGTATTGATCATCTGAGTGGATCGAATGACATGAAGGGGGAGTTTGGAGGGGGGTCACAAGCAACCCTTGAGGGAGAAAGGGGTTGAACCACCCCCTCTTATAATTGTATCAATAATAACTGAACGCCTGCTGATCCTTGTTCTCTCTATAGGAGAGCCCAGCCAACCATATCCTACTGTCTGGAGGTTGCTGAACGACCGTCCTAGACATAAAGAACCTTATATCCAATGTAAAGTCTAATTTTCATAGGAAGATTTATATGACATAAAAAAATGTTATTAGCTCTAGTTTCACGTAGTCATATATTAGATCAGATCATGTAATCGACAGCGGCCAGTTTTGACTGAAATTATTAATACCTATAAATCAGGTAATAATAAAGAAAATGTTATTAATGTTGACCACCAAAAAAAGTGTTATTTTCTAGAACTTACTTCCTAATAGAATCCTATTTTGTTATATGTTTAACGCAACAATATCCGAACCTGTGGGTAGTGCTGACAAAGCTGTCAGTCTTGTCTAGTCTGGTTGGCCAATGACATTGAGGTTGGTGTTCGAATTCTGGTCAGGCGTACTGTAGAGAAAAGTTAGTTTGTCCTGAATGGTTTGTTTCCCTAAAAGCTAATAGGGATATTTATCACTATTCTACCATTTTAACCCCTACACCAATAGTGCAATTAAATATGGCTAATGGATTAAATAGCTAGGTTAGCTATTATTTTTGTTGATTACAGTTGTATAAGTGATCACTTAAGATCACAAACTATTAGATAATATGAAGCTGACGATTTCCGCATGTCCATCACAGACTCTGTGTCAAAATATGAGTGAAGAATGACCCTTTTCAATTTAAAGAATACAAATGTAGATGGCATGAAGGGGTATAGTAAGATGCAGGGGAAAATGTGTTGACGGAAATAATAGTCCAGTGTTTGATTCACAGGAAGGGCCCCTGTTAAATTAAGTTTGTTGACTTTTATTAAAATTTTAAATTATTGAGGCCGGCGGCTGTCAGGGCTGTCCTTGTGGGTCCCCAAGTTAACTTCCTGGTCATAAATCTTCCTCCCCCAAATGTTACTATGGTAGTTTGAACCTATATACCAATTTTAGCAGCATAAGGTAATACTAGAAGCCATGTTTTTATACATATAAAGGTTAATTTCTCCCCAGCCCTCTGTTTGATTTTATTCTCCAATGAACTTGATTTGTAAAAAGAGGTAGGCCTACAAAGAACAACTGTGGCTAGTTTTAATTTAACAGTTAAAAAATTCATCGTGGGACATGTCCACCACAGACAGAAAGGCAAATGCAAATCTTTGGAGTTAAAATGGAGAACTTACTTATTTTGTTCAATAAATCAAACAACACAAATATGTTTTTATTTGTTTTTACACTCTGACAGTATTTGCTAGATTATCACATGATTATGTTTTTATTTGTTTTTACACTTTGAAAATATTTGCTAGATTACCACATGATTATATTTTTTATTTTTTCTTACACCCTGACATTATTTGATAGATTGCCTATACAGGGAGCACGCAATAAAAACAATTCCCACCCCAACTTATTTTTTCCCTTTTGTCACCTTAGCAAGCGCGGGGGCCCCTCAAATCATGGGGTACTGTGCGGCCGCACTGTTCGCACACCCCTAAGGGTGGCCTAGCTGCCTGTTGTGTTTGTCCTAAAGTATAACCAAGTTTGTTGTATACTACTTACAATCATTGCCTGTTGTGTGAAATATCATCACATCCAAATGTGTATGCTATTATACTTTGAATGTGTTCTGAGCATATGTGAACACTCACACATAACATTTCATGTGTCATGAACAACCTTGGACACACTAAATGCAGCAGCCTATGGCACAAAGGTTCTAGGGGCAAATTCCAACAAAACGTAATTTTTTAGTGTTTGAAAATATAATTATTTAAATTAAATATACTTTAATTATTTTTTTAAACAAACACCTACATATTTTATCTAATATTACAAACATATTAAAAAAAAAATTCCTAGATAATTACTTTTATGGTTTTATGACAATCTGATTTGTCTGCGAATAATATGACTGGGACGTAGTTACTCAAGCTATGCATTATTTTAGGTAGGCCTACTCAATTCAGAACTATAGCTATGCTTTTGTGTCAGCAACTTAGCTAACTTGGGAGAACAGGACATTGAGTGAGTTTGTAAGAAAATGCACCAGTATGTGTTTTAATGCTACTCTTAAAATAGACCAACACACAAAAAAGTGTGTTTCCTTAGCTACAGTAGCCCCATGGCTTCTTTGGTGCTGACTGACAGATCACAGCTGACTTCTGGCAATCAACATTTAGGTATTTACCTAAATTTTGATTGTCAGAAGTGACAGCTGCTAAACACATGTTTTTCAGGTAATATGGTTCGGTGTAGGGATACATAGTTTGGCCTGGTAACTTTTTAAAGCTGTCAGTCAGCACCAAAGAAGCCATGGGGCTACTGTAGGTAAATATTTTCCCAGGCCAAAATTTGGAGTTGAGGTGTTTTTCTCTCTTTTACAGTGCATATGTAATGTATTTTAATTTTGTAATAGCACATTCAGTAATCTGTATCATAGAGCAGATCATTTTTAGATTAATTTGTACTCAAAGCAACAATTTTCTCTTTAAAACAAAAAACAATAATGCTGCATTTTGTGTGTGCTTTTTTTTTTAATAAAAGGGAATTAATTTGTAATTAGGAAAAGAAACAATTTAAAATTTTCTGAAAACATTCAAATGAGTGAAATAACGTCTCCACTTTTTCTTAAAGTGATTGCTTCTTACATTAAGATCCATTTGTCCCTGAAATGAAATAAATTTCCTGGACTGATTTTATCCCTGATTTGTTAAATTGATGCATTTTGAAATGTCTTTGAATTGAGTACAAATGCTTAAATCAATTATGTTGCTAAAATTTTTAAATACAAAATCTGTCAACAATGCAAATCATCAAAGCTGGTGATGAGTATTTTGCACTCATTCTGACTTTTTTCTCAACTTTTCATTCTGAGACTACATTAGGATAGCACATTACTTTCATAGTCATAATGTTGCTATATTCATTGGTGTAGTTTTAAGTAAAAGGGTATCTAGGCGGTCATTCCCACAGCTAAAAGTAACATTATAACTAAATTAATATTTTAAATATCAAATTGGATTAGGATTTTTTTAAATATCTAGAACATTTTTTGGTTGTTTTATATATACAGGACAAGATGTACTTAAGGGTTCTTAATAGTATTGTAACTAATTTTATTAATTCTATGATAACTCTTCAAAACAATGTGTAAATTCATTTAGACTATGCTCAGGAACAGCCTCGTCACTGGCATGACACAATTTTGTCGCCACCATTGACCAATGATGCAACAACTGGTCTGAACGTATGACAGTAGATTCCATTGCCTCAAAGGGGGTCCATTTATTTTTGTGAACATTAATGATGCCACATGGTTAATAAACAGCACAAGAAATTGGTTTTAAGCAGTCTTAGAGGTTTAATAGGTTCTGGAAGATGTCTTCCCCAACAGTAAACATAATCCAGAAATTCATTCAATCCTTTATTTTAATTCTATTCTGAAGTAGCTATCAAGGTTGTTTATGTATTCCTTGCCATATGACTCTTTCTTTCTGAGGTCAGTATTTCAAGATCTTTCAAAATTGTTGGAATATTTTTCTTGACTAATGTCACTTTCTTTCATTCCATAATTTGGAATGGTTGTGAAACATCTGGTTCATAAATGGTCCTTAATGTTGCTCGGGAATTGCAACATCCTATTTTAATGATTAGTTTTGCAGATTCTCAAAAATCTCCAAGCTATGGAATTCTCCACTTTCAGCTGCTTTAACACTTTCTTTTACTCTTCCCCCTGATCTGAATTTCATTGAGTCAATCATTCGTATTGTATGAAATATCATATTTTACCTTTTACTATTTAAAGTACCAGGACGATGCCTTGGCTGGTAAAAAAGTACCAGGGTGCCTCCCTGGCTTGACTACGGCACTGGCTATATTTCATAGACAAAATTTATTAATATTTCCCAACAACATGACTATAATGTGTATTATGTTCCATATAAATGGCAACTACCTTCTCCGGGTTTACCACTCTCCCTATACACAAATTCGGATACACTTAGTCTAAATTTTATCTTCCTTATTTTATTTAATCCAGGAGTCTTGAGTTCAATATTCCCACGGGTGTTTTCCCCATCTTCTCCATGTGAATGTTGGTTTGTTTCCTTTTAGGCGATGATAGGTCTTATTCTCTTATCTCAGATATATAGTCGTTGATGGGCAGTGTTGAGATTAAAGTGCAAACAAATGGCTATGCTTTTTAAATAACACATCTAAATATGTTGACTCAGGAAGCACCATCTATTTCCATTTCAGCAAATAGTGTTGTGATAACTTCCTTCAAGGTATAATTTTGATTGAAGATGTGTTTGTTTCAGGGGCTTGCCGTGTGGGATAGCACTCCCAGGGCCCACAGGTGAAGATGACAAGTTATACTCCTTGGCACAGAGGTTCACATACTTCCAGGAGAAGGTGGCCGCCGCAGCGCCACCTCCATTCCACCTGCGCCGTACTATTCGGCCACCGGCGCGGTACAAAAAGAGCTCTCGGATGACTGTCCGTCTTCGCCCCCGCCAAGTCTTATGCTCAAAGTGCAGGGGCATCTGCAACGAGAACTCTGAGAACGTGGATCATATGAAGAAGCCTGGGGTTGAGCCCCATCGCTCCCCAGGACAGAGTCCACGGTCGCTTTTCTCCGAGAACCACAGTGACAACCAACCGGTGCTTATCCCCAAGCTTGCAAGGCTTCAACCAAGTGAGATATCCAACGCACTCAGCGGCAACATCAACAAGGTAAAGATTGTTGGCAACTACTGGGTGAGGCGCTCCTTGGAGCCAACCCCTGTTGTGGACCCTTACAAGGAGGCTAACACCGAAGTGGAACACAAGAAAGAGTTTTCAATGTCTGTGGATTCGGGCTCTGAACCGGAGACCTCGAATGATTTGAGAACTTGGGTGGCCGAGGATATTAATGACAGGATGGTGTTACGGAAAAAGCATAGTGTAGGATCAATGGAGGATCTTTGGGACGAGAGTGTGTTTGAAGATAGCTTGAAAAGAGCTCGTAATGCTCGAACAACTCCGGTGATTAAGATATCATTTGGTACACAAGGAGAAGGGACGGTACTGAAGATCCCTTCTAAATTGCAGGACTGTATTCCAAGTGAAAGTGAATCTGAAGGTGTCTCGGAACAAAAACAAAAAACTAAAGATGCGAGTGCGAAGGCAGCTAAGCGTGCATTAAAGAAAGCGAAGAAGGAAGCTCGAAGGAAGATGTTGAGTGGCGGGATGTCCCCGGCACGGTCCCCCAACTATGAGGCGTTGTACCGCCGTAAGCACAAGCACAAAGTAAAGCACAAGAAGAAACATAGGGAAGAACGAAGGTATAGTAAAGATAGTGAAGGTACCAACTCAGTGTCAGAACCCACCTCCGACAAAGGCTGGAACACTCAGGACCAGAATGACTCTTACAGTGCAATCAAGGAGCGATGTCTCAAACAGAAGCTCTCCATCAACTTGCGAAGACTGAACGAAACAGCCTACTGCCTGGGGCCCAACGGTTGCAAGAGTCCAGGTACAATGAGCAGCTGTAGCGAGATATCGTCAGATGACCACGACCATGGAGAGGCGGTGCCCAATTTCCCCCCTCTCTCGCACTCCCTCATGATGCGATTCTCGAGACAGTCATGTGTCACGGGGGATGGAAGACGCATGTCCGTGGGGGATGTTGTCTGGGGTAAAATTCATGGCTTCCCTTGGTGGCCCGGCAAGGTACGATTAATTTTCTTTTTAGTGACTTTACAGAGAACCTTCTCAAAGTAAATGTTTTGGATTCATAGCTATAATGTGTAAAACAAGGTTTTCTTTTGAAATGTAAACTTAATCCTGATTTTGGGTCTCACAGGTGCTGAGCATTACAGTGTCTCAGAAGGGGGATGGTTCTGGTGGGCCCCAAGCTCATGTCGCCTGGTATGGCTCCTCCACATCTTCACTCATGCATTGTGATCAACTTAGTCCATTCTTAGAAACATTCAAGGTAGGTGATCAACATAGTCTGTTATTAGAAACTTCAAAGGTAAACTAGATTCATTCATTCAACATATGGCACTTATGGTTTAATTTTTGAAGAAGTTTTACTAAACAATAAGATACATAATTTTAAGAAATCTTTCATTTTACACCTACAGTGGCTGTCTTTTTATTTTGAAACTTTTAGCTGGCCACAATTAATACTTGAATTGATCTATACTAGCCTTGAAGAAGCGTATCTTAATTAATTTTTGAGGTGACTTGTAGAGGTCTGTGAAGCTTCGATAATATCGATATCAATTTGACTTGTGTATTATTCGATTTGATAACTTGAATCAAACCAAACTAGAAAAAATGTCATAAGGTTTTAAGCCATTAAATTACAAATACCACACTTTGCCTAAAATATGTTGATATATTTTTAATAACAATTCATGTGAGGTAAAGTAAAAGCTTATTAATTATTATCATATTGACCAGAGAATAAGCCAAACTTTTTTTTCTTCCAAAAACAGCTTTTATAAACCCTTTGTACAACCTATAATTTCAGACTTGAATGATACCTAACAACTGTGTTAACTTTGAGGTTAAAGACAAATGGAATAAAAGAAAAAATAAACTGGTTATTTTTTTCTGAAACGTTTGAGTTTGTTTACTTCCATGTGTGTACACTTTTTCCTGACCATAAACAATCACATTGGGTTCGTGTTGATGAATTTTCTGATTAGCCCCATACAGAAAAAGTTTTAAGAATTCATGAAATTTCTAAGTCTCACTTGACAGCCATGATCAATACGCTTAGAAGGAGTAAATTATCCGAGATAGTTGATTCTCAACTAATGACTCAAATTGAAAAAAAGAAGGGCTATTAAAGGCAAGTACTATGTCAAGTTGTGGCAACTGAAACTACTTGCAGGTTTTAGACATCCACTCATAGGTCACAGAGAAACTGAATGTTCTGAAAATGCAAATAAGGGTAATTTCTTTTAACTTGTATATAGTATCTTGCAGAGTTTGATAACTTTCTGAAATATCACTTTGAAAAGTATGAGCACTGTGGTTGAGGCAAAACAAACTATTCGTCTCACCAAACATATGATAAGGTATTAACTGTAATGGTGGGTAAACTTGAGAAAGATTTTTGTGAGTAGGTTAAAAATTCACAATATTTTTCAATGATCACTGATTATATTTCCATTGTAAGTTAGGTGGACTTTTGTTTTGAGGTATGTAAAAGTTGAGGGAAAAACAATTTAGTGATTCTTTGATTTCTTGCCCATAAAATCTCACAAAGCGAAGCATTTGAAAGATACTTTCTTGAAAAAGATTTCAGATCCAGGGCTAGATATAAAAAACTGCAAAGGCCAATACACTGGTAATGTCTCAAACATGTCAGGCATATATGCTAGCCTTCAAGCAAAACTAATTGAAGGAAGTTCAGCAGCATTTTATATTCCATGCGTAAGCCATTCTTTGAATTCAGTAGGCAATAACGATGCTGATATTTTGAAGCTTACTTTGATTTTGCTGAAAATATATAAACTTTTTATTCAGCCTCCACTAATTGTTGGGAAATACTTTTTTAATCACACCTTCGACCACATAAACACATTTTGAAATAATTGAGTGATACTCGATGGTCAGCTGTATTAGCCTTACGAGGAGCTTATTGTGAGATTAAAACAGCATTAATTAAACTTTCTGGGTGTGAAACTGAAAAGCCTTTGGTCAAAACAGACACAAAGTTATTGGCGAAAAAGTTTGACAATTATGAAACGCCCTTCGTGACTGTCTTGTGGTACCGGCTGTTGCACTGAATTGACAAAGTTAGCAAATCCTTGCAGAAAGAGGATGGAAACACGATAACGATGGCAGTAGATCTATTTCAGTCTCTGAAACTCTTCTTTGATGCCGTATGTAACAACATTTCTGGCATTGACACAGAAGCCTTTACTTTGTCTACCTACATCTGTTTAGCAACCAAACAATTATGAAGGTTACAAAAGGAGAATAAAAAGAAAAGAGCTTTGCTGATGGAAGTACAAACAATGAAGTTCATTTAGAGGGAAAATAAAAGATTTGAGTGGAAATACTGTATGCTACCTGCAAGCAAAGTTAGGACACACATTTAACATTTTCAAAGGAGTTTTTACTGATGAACATGACCACTCTACAAATTGTGACCTCATCAATATTTTTAAGGTATATTCAAATTACATAGATGGAAAACTGTTTTGTGATGAACTGCAGCACTTCTGTCATTTTGTAAATAACATGGATAAATATCAATCCTCGGAAGATTGCCACAAACTGCTTGTGGACAGTGACAGATTGAAAGAGACATTTCCAAATATGGAAATCATTCTTAACATTTTCCTTACTTTACCAGTATCTAATGAGTGCTGAAAAATCATTTAGTGCTCTTAAAAGAGTTAAAAGCTATCTAAGATCAACACTTAATCGAGTGGTTTGTCATTATTGTACATAGAGAATAATGTGCTGAATCATGTCAGTTATGATGGAGTCATTGACACTTTACCTGCGATTAAAGCCAGGAGGAAGTTTTTTATAAACATGATGTTGTTGTTTGTAAGTAAATTTAATTGTGTTTATCTTTGTTGCAATATAGAGTAATAATGTAATTATTTCATGATGATGAAATTGATTATAATCCATTTAAATGTCATAGTAAATATACCTGAAAGCTGGGCATGTCTTAAAACGAGGGGCCCCCAAATGGTTCCGCGAGATCAGCCCCCTACATAATAAATCTACCCCTGGGACTAGGGTCCAAAACTAATCTAATGTTTTTTAATATAAAATGTGTATGCTAATATTTAACACCATAATTTTAGCATAATTAACTAGGATATGATTGGATTGAATTATTATTTGAAATTCATGAATATCATTTGCTTTAATTCGTGTTTTGAGTCAAAACTTAAGAAACCTGCTTCTCAAATGTCTAGGGGCCTGTATTATTTTTAACATTCATTATCTTTCTGTAATGTCACCAGATGAGATTTAATAAGAAGAAGCGTGGTCCATACAAAGAAGCCATCAGGCAGGCAACAAACGAAGCCAACTGCCATCCAACGTCGCAGGAGGTAAACGTGCTGGCGTAGTGCTCTTCACAAGTCTTAACAAGGCAGGACACACAAATAGCTTACACTTCCTGTGATAGGATTAGCCCGTGTATGATAGACTGTCCAATTTCTCCACCTATCCCTTCAGCCATTATTGACAAGGGTAGGTTCCACGGAGGATATAAGCAAACAATTTTAAACACGTATCTATCACTTCTACAAACATTAGCTTCACAAGATGAATACTATGTTGTCTGCCATATTATTTTATTGGATTTCTTTTTATATTAATTTGTCATTTTGTCACTCTTGAATTTCAACTTTTTAACTAGTAATGATTTATAGAGGAATGCACAATGATTTTTTTAATTTCTTTATTCAGGAATGAAATTTCCGCAAGAGCGAGATCAATAGTAAAATTTTAACATTCCATAGTTTTGTATGTCAAACCAATGTTTTAAAGAAAAACCCTTCAATTCATAATTGGCCGGGGAATTCAACTAGCAGGTTACTTACTTACTTCTGCGGCCATTCAAATCATAGATGGTCCTTAGCCTCACAACTGCCTCCTCTTCCACACCTAAGCTATTCAGGTCCTTCCTTAGATCATCTCTCCATCTGTTTCTTGGCCTGCCCAGTGGTCGTTTACCTTCAGGTCTTCCTTCACTTACATCCTACAACAAGTGGCCAATTTAATTTTGATTTACAGTAAAATAATATTTTGTACATAACAAGAAATAATTTAACTCTACATGTTTCCAAATACAATTTTCTAGAGGAATATTAAACATGTTTCCAAAAAATAAAAAAATAATTCTCAAATCTTTTAAATCCTGGACACCCCTACTGGTTTGCAAATAATAATTACTTTGGATATATTTACCAATTTTTTTGATGTTTTTATATTTATTTCATTTACCTAATATTTATGTGTGTACTTTATAAGTATAATATATAAGTCTCATCCTAGATATACCCCATTGACAGTTTGAAGCATATATCCTTTTTTTAAAGGACTGTAGCACCAAGTTAATACAACTTAAAGATGTTCCTATTGCAGTAGTCCTTTATTAATTTTTGTAGTTGTTGACATAATTATATATTTTGAGGGAAAGCTTACAATACCAAGTATGGTACTTGGTAAATTACCAGAAACACATCTTCAAAGTATCACTATAGCTAAGTTTTACTCTGGTTTTTTGTTTAGTAATGTGACTGCAATATTTTTCCTTGTGTAATTTAAATAAAAGGTCTACAGAGTGACTTAATGCTAACTCAACATAAACAAACTTAGTGTGGGATCAGGGTTCAATTGATGTAACACAAACAAGCGAGCAAAAATATAACTATCAAATTTGGATTGTTGGTAAACAAGGCTGATAGGCTTTCAAAACTTGCAGTAGAAGCTTCCTCAAGCTACAAAATAAACTGTAAGAAGAGGCCATAAGGCTTTGGTGTTCACAAACTATGTTACAGAAGACATTTTCATACAAACAACAAATAATTATGGTTCCAAAATTAACAAGTGTGTTAATGTAGCCCCCAATATGATTGGTTGGCAGGAGCGTGCTACAATTCATTTAACGCAATGTGATGGGAAAGTTCACTCCAGGAAGGCTCTTATGTTAAATTTATTATGATGGCTACTATTTTAAAAACACAAAGAGAACTTTGCTACACTTACATTAAGATGATTGTGATTCCAACACTAGTGCAGTCTTCAGATGGATAATTTGTAGACAGGTTACTCTGGCGACTTTCATGGTATGGACACAACATTTTCTTAAAACAATAATTTAGGTTACATAAATAAAGTGAGACTCTTTTAATTTTGTTTTATATCTATCTCTTTGGCAGCACTATTTTTATTAGTTTTTAAAATGGGTATTTGCATTGAAACTATCAACTATTTCTAGGGAGGTAGCCAGTAAATTAAAGCGTTTGGAACTTATTTAGCTTAATTTTTGAGCAAACATAATTATTTAGTTTCGCAAATATACAATTGAAAAAGATAATAATTTGAAATTGTTTGCTCATATAATATATAATTTAATGTTCCCAATATATATGCTATGTATTGTCATAAAAGTTATGTACCTACTCCCATTCTAATAATGTGAGCTTTCATTTATTTAATTTTTCTTGTTTTAGTTGACTGCCCTTATTAACTTTGTGTTGGTTGACTCGTTTTAATCGGTGTTATTTTTAACACTGGTTTAAATCTGAGTAACAATTAAAGGTACTTAAATGAACTAACTTATTTCTCAGGTCTAATCATTATTTTACCTTTGATATCTTTGTTTGTAATGCAAAGTCACTTTAAAAACACATTTGTGCTTGTTGCATCACATCTACAATTTTAGGATGTATTCAGCTGTGTCGTTTTTATATATAAATTGGTATATTTTGCACATGTTTTTATTTGTCTTTATTATTATTAATAATAGGAAATTTTAACCTCTGTATCTCAAATTTGACTGACTTTCAAAGTGATCTTAAGGTCAATCTAATCAACAAATGTTTATACAGTAGACTCTTGTTTAGCCGGGGTCACATTAACCAGGTTGTGGATTAACTGGGCCGTTAGTTTTTAATTATTTAGTATAATTTAGTATACATGCTATGATATAACTGTTCAGCGATGTACACGTCAATAAACATAAAGGTTCACATGGAAAATTTTACATGAAATGTAAACATAATTTGGAATTTGACTGTCTATAATAACTAAAAATAAAACTTGTGAAATTTCAAACATGTCATCGAACTGAAGTGGCTACATCTGCTTATAACAAAAAATAATGACTCAATGTTATTTGGTTGTAGATATTCATTGTTTACTCTTTAGGAAAAGCACATCGCTTAGTTTATCAGGTTTTTTTTGTAATCCAAGTCAATTCCCCCCTCCCCCTCCAGACCTCCCTAACATCCTGGATATGAGTTTACTGTACTAGATTTGGCATGTTTTTTTTTTAAACTGAGTCACACTACCCATCCGAGCTATTTGCACTTTTAACTAAATAATGAGGTAGAAAGTGTACCACTATTGGAATGGAAGGATGGTGGGAAACTATAAAGGAAAAACTAGTTTTTTTAGCAACTTTGTCTGACTACTCATGTACTAATTTAAATGTTCCATTAACCCAAACACGTGTTAAAAAATAGCTAGTTGTTCAAAGTTGGCAATTTAAACTGTTAAACAACTTAAATTTATTTAGAGTTAGTCGTTTTGATATGTAAATCACTATTACCTTTCAGGTGATTTGCAATAAACCAGACAAAATTGAAGAATTATTCAAGTGACAAGGATAGTAAGGAGTTATTCTGTTATATTAATTGACTACGAAGGTAATCAAACTAACCTAGTTTAGTCAACTGGGAGTTTAAACTTGATTATGAAACAGGCCTTTTTTTTTAAGTTTTCATTTTAGGATTTAGGGCTTGTTTGTTTTAAATATTCTTTGTCATAGCAAACCATTAGAAAAATTAATCGTTAATGAACTACCAAATTTAATATATAATCTAAGGTAAATAATTAAAATAAATGGTTTTGGGTATAAATTATATCATTTTTAAATATATTTATAAGCAAGACCTGATTTTAATGACATGTCTGTTGTTTTTTTCTTCTTCTTTTTAAGAGACAATGCTCATACATACTTAAACTCTGGCCATGACACCTTTGTTGTAGAAATGTACACTTTATAGGTCATTTTTAGTAATTTCAGATTTATAGGTAAGTTTTTTTGCTTTATGTCGTTGCTTGGTCACTTTTAGATATTCATGTTGAATGTAGGCCTAAATATTAATATAACTAATGTTTCGCAAATGCATCGATAATTTTAAAAATTAACTTTTCCCAACACAATTGTCAAAATGAGCAGATAATGTAGGTTTCAAATTAAATTTGTACCTTCTTCACTTGTGTGGTTGGAAAATACACCTTCATAGTAAGTCCCCGCTACTAAGCTGGAGTGTGGGTGACAAGAGGGGTAACTATTGCTTCTAAGGCAGGCATTTGTAAATCAATGTTAATTTTTACTGTTGTCACATACACACATATATATATAAATATATATTAGTTGCTCAAGCTATATATATTAGTTTTCACCAGTGAAGTGCACGTTTGATTTATTCTTGTGCATTCATTGTTGGTTTTCGTTTTATTCTTTGGGTCATTTATTGTAGATTCATAGTCTAGTGTCATTCTGATGGTCATTTTTGGTTACTTCTTAGGTCATGAAAATCTGGTGTTTTCTTAGAAGTCATTAATTGAATAGCGAGTTTGTTTAATTGTGCCGGTATACAATTTAATAAAATACATTTCTAGGCAATAAATATTTCCTTTAATTTAGGTAAACCAAACTCGGATATATTTCCCATGTTGTTTCATTCTCCTTTTCTCACAGCTCACAAAAGAAAGTTCTGTGCTAACCAGCCTCTTAATATAGATTAAACACTAGAAATATTGACAATGTTTTGAAGTGAATAGTTTATTTTTGACATTATCTTAAAACTAAAAACTACAAATGTCTGCTATGTTTTTAATACCATGCTTGTTTGGTATATACATTTATTAATATTAGTATTTAAATTTATCAAACCCGTTTTGATGGCCGCATGGTCGCAATAGACTAGACTGCCAATGATGGGGAGATTGGGGTTCAAATCCTAATCAAGTGTATTAAGGCTGGATTTTCCTAGATGGTTTTCCATTATTCCTCCACACAAACACGGTTATATGTCCTCTAAATTCAACCTTCCTAAGCCCTAACAAATTAGCTTAATTAGTACATAGGTACAAGTAGTAAGATGAGGTGCTAAAAAACCTCTATTTTTTGTAAGTTTTATATAATTTTGGTTAGTATTCAGGCTCTATGAATCTACTTGTGTTCTCTTTATAAACATTCCAAAAAATAGATTTCTGTTTAACTCTGCATGCATGTTAAGTGTACTTTAAAACTTTTAATCAATTATTTTCATAGAACCAACAAAACTTTTCCACAAATGTAATGGGAATTTTTGTTTGGTTTTTATATAAATGTTGCATTTATGTAATTTGATCTTGTAGTAGAATGAACATTTATTTATCTATTTGGTTTTTTTCCATATCTACATGATAGTCTGTCATTATTTAACTTATTATACCTACATATCATTATGTAACTTAATATTATGTAAAAAAAAATTATATGTATTAAGTATGAGTAAGTTTTACACACACTTGTTTTATTATTGTTTGGTAATAATCTTTTAAATGGCATGTATAAATTGTGATTGATGAGTTGTAAAATAGGACCAATTATATAAAACAGAATAATGTATTTAAAGGTTTAAAAGATAAAAAGGTAGACAGGGTAGTGGTCAAGAGGGGTTAGTTAGTATAGGGGTGTAGAGCTCCCCTTGTTGCATATCACTTTTAGTGGTATATCAGTTAACCTCTGATGAGCTAATATGTTAGATTTGAAAACTGTGTGCTCAACTTGGAGTCAAACACACAACTTTAACTTAGTATTTTACTTCCATAAATATGCTCATTAATTATTGTCATATTGGTAATGTAATAATATACATCTTCTATTTGACATAAATACATTTTGATTCCTTACTTTACCTGGCGACCAATTTAAGTAACTGGCTACAAATACTTTTAAAATGTTGTGGAGTCCTGCAATGATCCATCACCTGGACTAACCAGGGTATAAGATACTATATTCTATGGCGGCAGCACTTATCAAACTTTTTGCCTCTGTGACACATGAGGAAGTTGCGCCTCCTATGACCTCCTATGTTCCCTCCCCCTCTCCCCTGTCCCCTCAATGAAGTATGATATGAATAACAATATTTTGTTTGTTTAGAGTGCAGATTTTCCTGGGTACATTTATGCTTAATAGCATATTTTAACTTTGTGCAAGGAAATGAAGAAATCATCATTCAGTTTTATTTAAATAAATTCAATATCTAACTCAACATAAAATAATAATAGTTCTTAAACATCAGTATTTATTACACATTTAAAAAATTTATATCATGATACTATTTACTTTAATATTTAGCTAACATCTTGTTTAATGGTTACCGGTGTAACGTTTCTCAAGTAATGGACATACTTAATGTGATGGATGTGCTTGTTTCTGAATGCAAAGTTTACTAAAACTAAGAGTAATATTAGAAAGAACAGCTCTCAGTTATTTATTGATATCTAGTCTTGCAAGATATACCCTTCATAGTCGCCAGAGCTGAAAATCCAGTTTCACACAAGTAGATATTTGCAAATAAATAAATAATTAAAATACGTAAAAATATATGTCTAATAGAAATGTTGTATTCACTAAACTGTTTTCTTTCTTGCAGTCAACATTTTTTTTTCTTTCTGGAATTAAGTTAGAGTTAAAAATAATAATTTTAATGTTCGAAAAATATCTTGTGTCAACCTTTAACAACTATTGCGCGCCAAACTTTGAGAACTGCTGTTCTATAGTACATCTTTCAAATCCCTGTTCAGCATACATTTTTCTAATCAATTACCTTTGATGGTAGTAAGCAATTACAATTAATACAAATCAGACAATTAATGCCAACACATCTGTTATATCCTTAAATAGTTAAAAATTGAATACACTTCCAGTTTATTGATTTTTATTATAATTATGTATGACTTTGCCGATTCTGATACTCGATTCCTCGATACCCTTGATACCCATGGTACAACAATGGTACATTGTTAAGGAAGTGTGAAAGGGAATGCAATCTAAGCTTTGTATTTTTTACAATTTTATAAAAAAATATTTGGGCTAAACAATTTTTTTTACCTAAATGCTACATTTGGAGCATCACGCTGCATGGAGCAGAAGCTAGGGTAGTATAAACTTGTGTAGTACTTGTAATGAATGTAAATGGGATTATAAAAAGCCTGTGCTATAGTCAAGATAATTATCACCTTGTTTTTTCAAACAATGGTCAACTACCTCTTAGTCTTCTCGTGATTCAATCACACAAATTTTTTAAAGCAGTATATTTAACTTCAACAAATTATTAACAATATTCTAAAGTCTAAGGAAGCAAAAAGAAAGATATTTAGGAGAAAGAACACTAGCATCAGCATGGAGATAAAAGGAGCATACCACAGCTATAGCTTACATGAAAAACACCCCACCACCCCTCAATCCTATTTAAACTTATGAGATTCTTATTTCAACTTGAAACTAACAAACCTGATACCTTAGACAATATTACCACCAGTGTGAATTTAGAGTGACTTTAATTATGATCACAGGGTCCACTTGTTTTCAAGTGTCTGACAAATAAAACTAAAGTTAGTAATATTAATTAATAATTAGGCATTAGGTTCTGAAGTGCAACAAGGGACAGTTTACAGAAGTTTATTCAAATTTAGTTTTTTCACATGTTGTGAATGCTAGTGCAGTACTAGTGAGTTTGGAGTTACACTAAGGGTAGTACCAGGCACTAATGATCCTGTGTGTGTGTGTGTGTGTTTTAATTGCTTCTAAAACTAACACACATGACAATTAAAATGTAGATTGAAATTAATATAAAAGCAAGTTGAATTCTGTGTACTTTAATTGTTTAAACTGTTCATTTATGAATCCTTTTCATAAATTTGCTAGAAAATATCTTAACATGAAGATAATTTGGTCTATGTCCTTTTTATTTGCAAATGTTCAACCATGATTGTATTATTTTTATGTCTTATAAGTTTTTTATTTGTCCTAATTTGAAAATAATGTATTGTACATCTCAACTATGAAAAGTACACTTAGCAACCTACTATTTCTATACTATACGATTTCTGTATAATATTTTTCCCCCTTTGAAAGAATGTAAACAGTAATTTATAATTTTCAAGTCGAATGTCCATTTACTCAAATTATTCAAAAATGAGGTGTCCCAATGGCTAAATAATTTTATAATAAAGGAAATTAATAAAACTAAAGAAAAAGGAAAAATAAACTACTAAGAATAAATTTGATGAAGAAAGCCCACCTAGGGAAAGAGGAAAGATGTGGGAAGAATCCAATGCACAAAGGTGACATCTTCTTCCTTTCTTCTGTCTTCTATAGTAGAAGTAGTCACACACACATTTTAAACACAAATATAATTATATTTTGGCATTGTTGCCTTTATCAAACACAAAGAAGAAGAGAGTACAAATAACACAAACAATGGATTACTCCATTTTGAAATTTGAATTAAGAATTCAAAATGGAGTAATCCATTGTTTGTGTTATTTGTACTCTTCTTCTTTGTGTTTGATAAAGGCAACAATGCCAAAATATAATTATATTTGTGTTTAAAATGTGTGTGTGACTACTTCTACTATAGAAGACAGAAGAAAGGAAGAAGATGTCACCTTTGTGCATTGGATTCTTCCCACATCTTTCCTCTTTCCCTAGGTGGGCTTTCTTCATCAAATTTATTCTTAGTAGTTTATTTTTACTTTTTCTTTAGTTTTATCAATTTCCTTTATTATAAAATCATTTACTCAAATTGATATAGCTACCATATACTTGCAGAAGTGTTTGAAATCTAAGTGTTTATTGAATTGTATAAATTTAATTTATTTAGCTACTACATATTTTGAGTATTCTGTGTATAAAAGGCATTGCATTCCATATGAGTAGCAGTGAATTAAGACGGCCATTGCAGCATTTCCCTATACTTTTTTTTTATGTATTTATCTGAATATTGTTATGTGATGAAAAAATTACCAAAACAACCTGAACTGGAATTCCATCCCCACCTTAAATGAATATAACATTCTAATTTAAAATGGGTGTTAGGTACATATTTTTATAGTGATGAATTCAAAACATTTTATTGCAAACTTAATCAAGAAGTGAAAGGAAGAACAGATGAAATAATTGATATATATCATAAAATATCTTAAAATGAGCTGATTGATACACTAAACAGGTGCAGGTGTGGTCGAATCCTCCACACAAGTAGTTTCATCTTGCATCATCAAGGTCAATTTTTATACCTGGCTGTGTTCTGAGGATGCCACTCATCTCTTCTTACCTCCTTACAAGATATTCTTATGTGCACTTGGCAAATTTTAAAACTATTTGCAAATTAGTTTCCACAATTCCCCTTAAATTATATATTAAAAAACTCCCTGATTATGACCTAAGGAAAAAGATGTCACTAAAAAACCTATTGATTTTTAATGGCTTCTAACAATATTTTAACAAGTATTGCCAACTGTTGATGATGTGTCCTTTAAAAGAAATGCACTGCAAGCTGCATTCAAAGGGGTTTAGTTAGAGGGAATTAGAGTATTCAAAGCATTCAAAGGGGTTTAATTAGTGGGAACTAGTATTTGAAGCATTCAAAGGGGCTTAATTAGGGGGAAAGGGAGTATTTGAAGCATTAAAAGGGGTTTAATCAGGGGGAATGGAGTATATTTAAAGCATTCAAAGGGGTTTTATTAGAGGGAATGGGAGTATTCGAAGCATTCAAAGGGGTTTTATTAGGGGGAACTGGAGTATTCAAAGCATCCAAAGGGATTTAATTAGGGGGATTGGGAGTATTCAAAGCATCCAAAGGGGTTTAATTAGGGGGATTGGGAGTATTCAAAGCATTCAAGGGGGATTTATTAGGGGGAATTGGAATATTCGAACACAGCCTACATTTTCCTAAAAGGGTATAAAATTAAGGCATTCGTAAAAAAAAAGGGGGGTTATTTTGTATTTAAATATGTACTTCAGCCTGCATCATGTGCAGTTTTTACTGTGTACGGTCTTGTTCACAGAAAGTGATAATCTTCTCTATCAAAGTTCCACTTTTTAGCCTGCCGCTGTTTGTGACTGACATTGTACCTGTGAAATATTTTGTTTAACAGAAGCAGATTTTTGTGTTTTTATTGAAGGGGAATCTGTTTTTTAATGAGCTGTTCAAACATACATGTAAGTAAATGCACATTTTAGTATGTTCATGGAATAGTTTTTGGAGTTTATTGAAATAATAGTTTATAATTATGTGTAAAATAAAGTCCACTAAGTATGTTATTAAGAGAAGATGATACTTCTTGGAAAATGAAACATAAATAAAAGTAAAAAATACTAAAACTTATTCACAAACACTTCAATATTTCAATGCCAAATGGTAGCTTCCTTAGATGCCAATTTAAACCCTGATTTTTATAGGTGTAATCAGGCCTGCTTTAAGGCATGTGCCGTATATGCCATACACAGAGGCCAGCCCGCATGTCCCGCACATCAATTTGATATGTCATATTTTGTGATAATATTGTATTTAATTATTTCATTTTTTATGTTTTTTCATATAATTTATCCCAAACTAAACTTGAAATTCCCTAATTGAATCCGTGTCTGTTCATTTATTATACCCGATATGAGCCGCTGGTAGCCTGGTACTACGTGGAGTCTGACAGTCCATGCTTATAAATTAACGCAACCTTTGCTTTTGGCAAACTGGAAATACATATCTGCAGACGGTACAGTTTACCTTTGACAGGAAAATAAACATTGATTTTTCTATTGACAATAATTTCTGATGTAAAATAGTAAAATACTTGGCACAGGGGCCTCAAAAGGGTTAATTCAGGTCTGGATGGCATGTAAGAAAACCCAAAAAACTGGAAGGTATGTGAAAATTCCTTTCCTGGCAAAAGTGGTAAATGCTCAATTAATTACCGTGCTGATATAATCAGTCAGTTCAGAGAGTGCATTTAAATATCCTCAAATAATTAAAATATGAGTAAAAAAAATTATTTATATTTATAAAGTTATTCTAAACTGGTCAAAAGCTCCCAATAATACTTCTTTATGCATTACTATATCATTTAACTTTATTGGTTACTACTTAAAAGGACTAAAAACGTAAATATAATTGTAATATTTTTATTTCTGCCACTGTGGCGTCAGTTTCCCGTTTTCTACTAACGGACTTTCTATGAAAATAAGACTTAAGTTCTTGAAGGATACAAATTTATTTTGAGGTTTTAATGCTGTTGGCAGTTGGTGTTAAGTGTTGCAACAAGGTACCCACATACCTATACATGTGACCTCAACTTTAAAGACTGGTGCACAATCAAAGTGTTAAAATCATTAGAGAGAACCATGCTCTAAGAAAAAAAAGGCACAAAAATGGACCATAAAATAGAGAAAACTACTCATTGTTAGTATTTTTTACTTTTATTTGTACTTCATCTTCCACATTCTATCATATTTACCTATTTATTGAAATAATAGTTTGAATTTGTACATCTGGTTGATAGTACATAACCAATATATTATTTTTTAAAGTGTTTATTTCATAATTTGTCTAATGTGACTTACACATTACTAGAGCCCCATAAAAATGGTGAGACGCGATAAAGTGAAAAGTGCCATACAAAGATGGAATCACATATTTTTTCCTTTGATAGTTTTTAGATATGATTTACAAAGTTTTTGAAAAGCAAAATAAAACAAATTTATCTTGTTACACAAAATCCTCCTATAAAACGAAATAACACCGCTTTTTACAACAAAAAATCTTTAAATAAACATTATACTATACCGTAAATTGATTAGTATTTTGTTTAAGTGTTGGCAAACATTAGGCGACAAAATTGTGAAATATGCAGACAAACTTGACAAAGAATTTAAAACCAAATATACAAGGTTTCAATAATACATTTCAATTTTGTATGCATTGTCTCAACATGTAAATAATACTTAAGACACCTAAGATAACATGCAATTTTGAATAAACACAAAATAACATCGAGAAGTGAGATTTAAAAAAACCAAATTTAACTAAAAATAAAACAATTTTTATGGAGCTCTACACATTACTGTTTGTAAGTGCTTAAACATAACATCACAACTGCACATTACATTGAATACACTTTTATTGGGAGTTTTTAATTATAAGCAGTTTAATTTTAAAATGAAACCAGTTACTGTTGTATATCCAAACTAACAATGTCATATGTGCATATGTACAACTTTTAAGAAAATGTTACTTGAAGTAGACAATTTTGTGATACTGTAAATAATAATTCTCATGTCGTAAATTTTTTTCATCTAAAAGTTTGTACGTTTGTATAATAATGTGAAGAAAAAACCTTCCTGAATACAATTTTAAAAAATTAGCCATATCAATTTTTGTTTTTCATTTATCCATTTAAACTAGACTATGTGTCCCCAAAATGAGAGCAGAGAACTAAACTAAAGTGTTGTTATGGCAGGATTCCACAAGTTTAGTAAGTGGCTACATGACAATTTTTTTAAAAACAGCCTTGACAAATTTATTTCAAAATACTTTGGGCTCTGTTGTAGTGGTTTGTGAAGCTTCAAAACAAATATCAATTTCAACTATACTTTGAAAAAAATTCTGGCTTCAAAGCTTTGCGAATAAAAATATTGACAGCTTAAATACTCGAGTGATGTTCAATCACTGTTATTCTGTGCTGTTTTGTACATTACACACTAATAATCAAATGGATAAACTCATAAGTAATTGAATTGCATGCTGGGATAATAACGGATTTATCAGATTGAAACAAAATATTACAAACAATTGTGCAATAAAACATTTTACAATTAATTTTAGTGCATAAATTAATTGAAATAATCACAATGAAATATTTTTTCAACCATAAAAAACTAACAAAAAATATTTGAACTTTGAGAATATTTCATATATTTGATTTGAGTTTGTTTCAAATTTAAAAAGTGGACTTTGCACATCCCTATTGTGTTTTTATATAAATAAACTAGCTAGACTACCCAACATTTCCCAGGGCAAGTACGCAATGAATTGCATGGTTATCCCCAGAAATGTTTCAAACAGACAGAAAAAAAAATTCATTTTATTTCTTCTGATCCAATTTTTAATAACCTTTCAAAAATATTATAAAAAGTTTAAAATTACAGCTTCAAGGTGCACATGTTTGTGCACAGAGGCCATTAATTTTAAAATTTCAGCCCAATACAAAACTTTCACCAGATCAATTTGACTGCTTTTTGACCACACGAAAAAAACCTTTTCTTTTAGGGTTTTTTAACATTTTTATTTGGCTTGAAAGTCGAGGGTGGCCTTTGGGTATTTAAGATAAATATAGTGCCAAAGAAATGTCAAGAAAATGTGGTTTCAAAATTCTTTAATTTTAAATGCAAAAATAACCAATTTGGGGGTGTGGGAATGAGGTGTTCTCAAGGAGATACCAAAAAGTGGATTTTGTTTCAGTATAATCACTAATTCATTTGTCATAAGCAAAAGAAGTTGCAGAGTGAGTTTGTTGTAACTATACACGCACACTTTGGAACACCACCTGACACCATCATCAAGCTTGAAACGCAAGATTTACAATTACAGGAATATTTGGAGCTATTCCATAAATAATCAAATAGTACAGTGTCAAGTACAGCTGATAGAACCATGGTGGAAAAATTTCACAACATATTGAAAAGAAATGCAGGCCCTCATGTTTTGGAAATAATTATCCAAGTGCTTCAGGAGGATTATACAGAGAAATCGAAAGAGTATACTCCTACAGAGAGAGTGAGCTTCAAATACTGTATGTGTTATGTTTATTAATTATCATGAATATAACGATCATGCTTTATGTTAAAAATACTAATAATGTTTTTTGAAGTTTGAGTGAAAGTCTAAATGTAACATTCGAGTGATATTTCGGAGAGATGGAGGGACCTATGCCCCAGTTGCCAGATTAAGCTATATTGCAGTAGCAGTAAAATAAAATTTAAAAATAATTCAACTTGATGTCTCAATGGATTTCCTTTGGGGCGATATAGACAAGAAAATATTCATGCAAAAACCCAGAAATTTTAGAAAAATTCCTCTGCAGCATCATGGTTGAAGACCTAAGCAAACCAAATGGTTAAAACGTATGCCGCCTTAAGAAGGTGTTATATGGGCTAATGCAAGTGGGACACCAATGGATCTATAAATTAAATTCCAAACTTCATTAATTGGGATTCATCCCTTCACAGGCTGATCTGTGTATCTATGTTACTGTGATGTACTGAATTAGCTATTTTCGTAAAATTACCTGTGAAGATATATATTCACCTAAATCAATACCCGCCTTGGTGGCGTAGTTGGCTAACACACTTGTCGTGTTGAGCTCAACTTCTGAGGACGGCGAGATCGAGGTTCCAATCTCGGTCGGGTGAACTGGGGTGGTTTTTCCTAAATGGTTTTCCACTCTCCCTCCATGCAAATGTGGGTTCACTTCCTCTAATTCAACCTTCCCAATTCCTAATCCATTAGCGTAATTAGTACTTAAAGTGTATAACCTGAATGGGTAGTAAGACGCAGTGCAAAATATTATTATTATTACCTAAATCAATAGTCAATTTAACAAATAATAGGACCTATCTACATTAACCAATGAGTTTATAAATTTCTCAAGGTAGTATGGTGAAAGTATGTTACATGAACTGTACTATCTACATTTACTGGTGATTTTATAAAATACCTAATGTTTGTTGACAAAAGTATAGAACAGAATTCCAAACTAGCCTAGCCTAACAGAAACTAGCCTAAAATAACTTAACTTCACCTAATCTTGACGTGACTTACTAACATTTAGGGCTGAAGGTAATTTTATAAAATCACTGGTGATTTTGTAAAATGTTTGAGTATGTGAAATAGTAAATACTTATTTACATTCCCTCACTGAACCAGTGGCTTTGTAGAATCACTGGCGGCTTTAAAATCTCATCACGTTTAGCACATTCACAGTAGCATCTACATTGAGGGGGAGAAAATGTGCTGGTGGCAATTTATGTAGATGATGTAATTATGTCCTCAAAGAGTCAAACAAAAATTGGATCAAGTAAAGAAGAAGCTAATGAGAGATTTGGGAAATCTTGAGTACCGTCTTGAGATAGAATTCAACTGTAAAAATGGAACTATTTAAGTTTCACAAAAGAAGAACAATGATGAGAAACCTGCAATCCTCTGAGGATTCCCATGATTCTGGGACAAGTTTACCAATTCTTAAACTGAAAACCTGCCATTTCCATACCATTAAATAAAATAGATTATTATAATAAAATATATTATAGTGTCACTTTTAAAAAGTTCTTTTACATTCACCATCTTGAAAAAATGGTGCCTTAAAACAGTTTTTTGCAATTATTTCATAAACTATTCAATATATGAAAGTGTTTGTGGTAACAAAATATAGAAATGACAACATTGTCCACAAAATATATTCTTATAGTTTTCTTTGTATTCCTAGCTATTATTGTACAATCTCACAATGAAATGATTGGAGTATGATTACCATTTGTGGAGTTTCCCTTCAAATTATTTTCCTATCATGCCCACGCTAGGTTAAGTATGGGGACTATGTTACTATCATGCCCAAGCTACTGTACATTAGGTTTGGGGTTATTTTAATATTTTCTAATTATTCATCAGTTATATAGGAGAGCACAAAATTTACCTCAGGCCATCCTGCATACACTACTTTAAATTAAATCTTCTCTTCACTACAATACCATTTAAACATTGGTTATATTCACTCCTTAAAACTCTGTGCTATTATTATGATTTATAATCTCTTTGGAAGTAGACAATATAAAACTTGAAACTGTCTTGACTTTTCTCTTTTCTCTAAGTTTTAAAAATGTCAAATGGTAAAAACATTATTTAATATTCAATTGTTATATTATTTTGGAGTGTTTCATAAACATTTTAAAACTTTTCATAGGCATCTTCTGTTCTGTTGTAAGCTTATTACCTACTAATATGCATTTATCTTATAATATAGGATAATTTTAGTTTAAAAATAACTAGTTAAAATATATTGGTTGTGGGTTATTTATTGTTTGTCCACAAAAAGTAGATAAGACCCATTGTGTTTATTTTCTGCTTCAACCTCACTAGCTTGTTTGTCGTCCACTTGTGAAGTGTGCTGCAGAGTGTGCAGTATCATCTGTTTGTGAGTAATTTGTAATATATTTTACATACTTGAACTATTCCATTACAGAAATTAAGCCACCTTCAGGAAGGGTTTCAGTAATTTATAAGTCACGCTTGAGATGTTAAGTATGAATAAAAATAAATACACATGCAATACTATGTCAATTTATATAACCTTAGCCTGCAAACATAGCCTAAGCTCAATATCATATGACAAGCGATTGTAACTGATTGCAGACAAGTCCAAGGCCCCCCTCCTCCCCCCTTTATTTTAGAAAAAAAAGAAAGAAAATATACGGATTCTACATTTATTTATTTTCACATCCAATGTCCATTTCCTCTGTTTGTCCTAAATGCTACTAATTTCTTTCAACTGTACCTATCTAAGTGTCCTATCATTCATTCTTTACCCATTTTCTTTTTATCACTTTTTTATTTTTGGTTTCCTTTTTTAGGAAGTTGTGTTACATGTTTCACACTTCTTCCTGATTAGTTCAGTTGGAATTAAACCTAGGTCGAGGGATTGGATGGTAACGATCGATTTTCTTCAAGAGACAACTATTACCTCTTTGTCCAGTGGCAGCGATGTAAAGTGTGAACAGTGTTCTTTTTTTCATTGTAAAAGCCATATTGTGTTCGTTCCCTTTTATATGTTTCTATCCATCTCTTCTTAACTTTCTTCCAAATATAACAAAATACCATAAAAAGAGGTTTTCCTTAAAGAGATATGTTTATTATTTTAGTGATAACGATCTTCCCTCCAAGTCTTGTCAAATTAAAATAAAAGGTTTTAAATCGACCTACATGCATTTTGACTATAGAGACAAATCCAAAATGTTTCTTCTGTTCTTGTAAATGATTGTAGAACTTTGATTTACAACTGAATGTCTTAGAGCAACATAAGTTCTCAGTTACAAATATGTGATTTTGAAATAGATGTAGAGTCAAATATAAAAGAAAGGCTTTTCACTGGGAATTATTAACCTTCTTGGCGCTTCACATTTGATTAAATGCTAATAGACCACAGCTGATGAATGTATAATTAAGACGAAATGTACTGATATTTGTATGAAGGGGAAAAGGGAAAGCACAAAAATCCTTAACTTACCAATAAACCAGGCCGAGATTCAATACCTCTCTATCATCAGAAAGTAAGATTTTTTTTAGCACCACGTCTTATTACTGGTTTGGGTTATATGCTTATGTTCTAATTATGCTAATGGTTTTAGGGATTAGGAAGGATATATTCAGAAGAAGTGTACCCGCATTTGTGAGGAGGGAAAGTAGAAAATCATTTTGGAAAAATCATCCTCATTACACCTCAGTGAACCTCAATTTCCCTGTTATCGGTGGTTTAGTCTACTGCGAGAGTAGGGTCTTAGACCATGCAGCCAACGAAGTGGGTAAGGCAGATTAATTAAGCATTATATTTAGTCTTTGTGCTCACTGAAGCAGGTGAGAGTAATTTAAATCGCTAAGAAATGTTGTTTTAAGAGCTATCAAATGTTGCTGTATAGATTCATTTACTTGTTTTATTCGTAGGTAAACAAGTTGAAGTATAAGACATTTAGATGATTAAAGTCTCTGAAAAATATTACACAACAATGAACGAGCAGGCAGTCTTAGCCTCACCGAATGACCTTGTTGAGATGACCGTCCATAAAATTACCCAGACCTCTTTGAAAATCAAAAACTCACCTGGTGAAAATGATATAGGCCAGCTAAATGGAAAACGGTTTGGCGACATTTTGAACGTTGATGAAGAAAATGAAACTCTAAATGAAAATAAAACAGGAAATGTTGTTGACCCCATATGTTATAGTGAAATTAATACTCTCCCAAATATAGTTAAATGCTTTGATTCTATTTCATATGCAGAAAATGAGGGGAGAGATAACATATCACCAAACCTTAAGCAGCAACAAAGCTATTATAAGATTAATGACTTTTTTCCTAAGAAACCTAACTTAAAACTTAAAAAAATTGGGCCAAATGGTATATTGAGCTGCATTGATGATTCGAAGCAGACTCATAGAAATAAGACACACTGTCCTGACGATGAAATTTGTGAGTCAATATTTGATTCTAAGAACATCTCTACTACTTATAATGAAAGAATGGGTCAAAATTACCAACATGGGTTTACCAATCAGACAGAGAAAGTCAAATGCCTTCATTGTAGAAGGGAAGACACATCTTTAGACAGATTGTCAAATTATAAACAGGTAATCAATTTTGAAACAAATATTTGTTGTAACTTTGTGCCTGAGAAAAGTGTGAATTTTATGAATAATGGTAAGCTAGAAAATAAACAAGGTAGTGAGGCCAGGACAGTTGAGAACACTAACTTGCCAAGTGATTGTGATGGTATTGGTCACTATATGCACAAGATGGAATGGAATGGCAATTTTGAGAGTGAAAATAATGAACTTGAGGATGATTTTAATGAAAATGTCTTTGACCCATCTAGGTTTTTGCCACTCCCTCATTCAGGCCAAGAAATTGTAAATACTAGTTCAAATAATATTGCAGAGCTAGTTAAAAATCTTACAAGTGATGTACAAAATTACACGAGAAATAGTTTTATTGATTCATCAAACCATGTGATGATTGAAGAGTTTTCTATGGGCGATTTCTTAGTTGATCAAACAATAGAATATCACAAAATTGAACAAAACAAAGAGCCATACATGAAACCCGCACTTTTCCCAAATGGTTCAGATGTGATGAACAAGGTGATGCTGATAGTAAAACTTTTGAGGAGCATGGGTGTTGAAGTTCAAATGGAGGAACAACCTCAAATTGAGCAAAATGAAGTTAATATGATACATGGAATTTTTGGCGATGAACTGGACAATTCTGATGACAGGGATAAAATAATGCAACTGATTAATTCGCCGACAACTACAGGGGTTGATGTGTCACTTGAACATAGCAGTATGCTGATTCGAGAAGCACTGGCTGGAGTTGGCCACAAAGAACCCAATATATCAGAAATTTTGCAACCACGGAACATTAAAGATTTAGATGAACCTTATTATAAAGAAACTAATGATGAGAGTACACAAGAAATTTTACAGCCACCGAATATGAATGAATTAGAGGCATTGAAAGTCAATAAGAGTGGTATATTATTGCCAAACATTAATAATATTGTTAAAACTTCAAATAATTTTAAGTCACCCTATAGTGTCGTAAGCAGTATATGTTGTAAAACAGGTCTATATAATGGAATTAAAGACACAGAGCAGAAAAAACTACAAGGTAGCCATACTTCTCGCTTTGAAACAAATGGATTTCCCATGAGCAATCTTGAAATTACAAAATGCCCTAACTCAGACATTTATGTTGAACCTTTTGAAAGCATAAATAAGCGGTTATCGGAACCTTATGTTTTTTTGGGTAATGCAACAGAAGATATCACAAAATGTGTGTTTAGCAAACAGTTAAATACAGAAAGAAATTTAACTTTATCTATGGGTGATGAAGCCGTCGAGACATACTTCAAGTATGAGCCTGTTCACGGAAGCACATATGAGATTTGCCAGCAAATGCAAGAAAAAACACTGCAGGAATATGAGGAGAAAATGTCTAGTCATGATAGTTGTGAATCCTCTTCAAGTTCAAGTGCTTTAGATTATGTATTAACTATTGTCAAGGATGATACTGGTAGGTCAGTACAAATGCAACCACGGAAAATAGTTGCAAATGCAATTTTAAAACGGCCAGATAAAAATGTTTCCAATATGTCACCAATAAAAGGATCTGTGAACCAAAGAGATCATGCTCATTTGAACCAGTTTGATTCGTTTGCTGGGATAACTTTAACAGATCAACCAAAATGGTTAAGTAACACACTGAAAACAGAGTCTCTTGTAAACACTAAGCAAATTCAGAAATCGGTCCCATTTGAAAACAAGACTGTTCTGAATAAAAATATCAACTGTGTTTCACCAACTCTGAGCAGTGTTGACAAAGCTATATGTGATGCATACACGTCTCTGAATCTCCCTGAAGGTGTGGTTGGACAGGATAGCAAACGTACAACTACAAGACAACTAGTCGCCTTGGGTTGTGACTTGTATGATCAAGACTTTGGAACTGAGACCCACACACCATTCAGCACACTCGATGCAAGTAAACAGCATATTTCTACAAATGAGCAGTTGAGATCTATGCAAAATACATTAAATAGGTTGGAGAGTAATTTAAATAATGTGTTGCAAGACCAAAACAACTTATTGAAGCTAGTCATGAAGGTTGTTGACAGAATCAACGTACCACAATCAACATGTATAGCAATGGATTGTCATGTGCCAAGAGTTGATGAGGGCTCCGTCCTCTCAAAACAAACACAAACCAATCCTGAAAACCGATTGACGGGTCTGAATTGTTCTCTGTTGAGAGATGCTAAGGGCACTGACCTAACCAAGGAGCTATTGACAGACCGAGGGAGAGGGCGGTCGCATTATCAAATAAACCATCATTTACTTCTATAATAAGAGAAGGAAAAATAATTATGAATGTGATTTTATCACCTTTTTATACTATCTTATAGTCCAACCTCTTGGTCTAGTGGTTAGCATTCCTGGCTACTGATCCCGAAAAGGTAAATGTTCCTATGGTCACCATGGTTTGGTAAATCAGGCTTAAGTTAAATTGTAGAAGGCCAGAAATATCAAGCCGGCAAACCCTGGTGGCATTAGAAAAAAGAAAAATATATTTAATTTTGGAAATAAAAAAACAAACATTACCATAGATTTTCATTTTAATAATTATTATTTGTGAAGGTGGGACTAATAATTTAGTATGACTCTCAAAATTATTAAGTATTAAGGGATGAACAAGATATTTATGTTGTTGAATGTACATACTCAAAAACCAAGTTCCTGAAAAACAAACAAAAACATATTTTCTAAATTTAACCACATAAAAATTAATTTTACCTCTATCTGCTATATTTGATTCAAATGATAGTCTTACAACTACTAATTCTTGAGATGTTGCAATTACAGCACCATAATAATAAAGTGTGTGTAAATATATGTTAAGTGTTTTGACTTATATTTGTACTTGGTTTTTTACAGTTATATCACTTTATTTATTACATATCATATTTCTAGAGTGATTCAACCATCGGCGTTTTACTGCACAATTTTAACAAGTGCATTAAGGTCATTCGACCATCAAAATTTACTATACAATGTTAACTAGTGTATAATTATTATAAGTTACAAATAGTGATTTAATGATTTCAAATCATTACAGTTCACAAGTTATCATCATCATCATCATCATGCACAGTTTACTACCACTGGCAGGGTCTGTCTCGAACATAAACCTCTTCATTTACTTCTATCCTCCCACCACTTTTCTTCCGTCGATCCAATCCACTCCACTCCTCTCCACCCTCCCAAGTTATAAGGGGTCAAAGTTGCTCTTTTATGCATTTGCATAGCATTAAGGTAAAGTAATTAATGTATAGGGCTGAAATTTAGTATAACTAGACATTCATATGAGGTGTACAGAATGAAACGTTTAAAATAGGTTTATAGGTGATCAATAATATGCCTATTTATTTATTAATATTAATATGTATTATATATATTTTATTGAAATATTTTTAATTAAATAAAAAATTCAATTAAATAAGTTACATATAATACATATTAATATTTCATTGTGTACAGCTCATATGAATGTCTAGTTATACAAAATTTTACCCTCACACATTCATTACTTTGCCTTATCAACAATATTGAAAAGGCATAAAGTAGCAATATTGACCCCCTTATAAATCATGAACTGTAATTATTTGAAATCATTAAATCACTATTTATAGCTTATAATAATTATACACTAGTTAACATCGTATAGTAAACTTTTTTTTAAAAGGGCAAATTTGATAAATAATCATATTTATTTTAAAATGAAGTTTTGTATTGACTAAAGCTATGACCCTTATACAGAGAAACCTGCTTCAAATGGAATCGCAAGGGTCCAGGATATTTTTCCACTAAAGCCAGGTTTCTATTTAATGAAGGTGTGTATAAAAATTATATTAGGGATGTCCATATAATTGAGATAAAATAAAATACCATATTCATTTATTTGTTCACACTATAATTGAACACATGCAAACACTACAACTAACAGAAAATAATTACTTGCTTGTTTTTTATTTTTTTCCAGCAGTCAAGCATGATTTTCTGCATACAGTTTACACTCTTGACTGCCTGACTTTCCACAAACACGTTATCCAGATAAATCACACTAAGCATACCAGAATCATTTCATTGTAGGGCAAATTAATGCAGTTCCTTTAAACTTTTTTCAGTATCTTGATAAGTCTTCACGCTACACTTTTCTTCTTCCAACACAATGCCATTTTCCTTTCTTCTTCTTCTTCTTCCTCTTCCTCCCTCCTCTTCTCCTTTCCAACTTTCTAAACAATTCTCGATTAAGGCATCACTTTACATTGTGTCTGGTTACAACTTCTTTACAGCTTGACTTATCCAAATGGCCACATCTAAAACCGAGACTGTTCTTGTAAATTCAGAGGCAGATGATGTAGAATTCATATTGGAGAGCAAAGATCGAATTCATAATTTATGATAGCGCACGTTAACATTCTGAATGGTGCCCTGATACATTACCTGAAAAATTCTTGTGATGTTTGGAGGGAAACAAGCAAGTCTCACGTTGGAAAGTTTGATGTGGGGATGGCATGTTGCGTAATCCAAAAAACAACAAAACATGCCAATTTTGCTTTGCCATTCGGCGATTAAAAGTGGTTAATCATTCCTCCTATCTTCGTTTAAGTTTCTTAAGTTTTCTTTTTAGTTTTCCATTAGCACAGTTTTCTCACAGCTTCAAATTTTTTGCTTTCTTCTTTATAATCTCGTACACTTGAGTTTTACTGATGTTGAACGTCTTCATGAACTGCTTGACAGAAAATTTATCTCACTCCCATGAATCACATTTACTCTCATGTTAGGATCAAGCACAACTCTTTGTCTTTTAAGTCATAATGACAGCTGCCAGACTAAAATAAAAAATGTAGGCCTCTAGCCATTATTGAGTAAAATTTCCGGGATGGGCAAACAAATGAATTTCAATACAGGTAGTGCTATACTGTTAAAAACTGAATTACAAAGGTGATTGACAGGCCATTAGCTGGGGAACTGGGAAGAACAGAGATCACAATCAAGTGAAAATTTCAGAGCAAGATAAAAAAAACTATGAGAGAGAAAGGATACCTGACTTCACATTTCAACCCCTCTTAAAATAATGATAAGAGTTAAAAAAAAAAAAGTTCTGTAGAGTGTATTGGTTGCCTAACATTTATTTTAAACGATGCACTACAGAACATTGAAAATTTTTCCTATAAAGCCTTATTTTGATTTCAGTTTCCGGATTAGACAATTTCCGTTTAATTCAGGGAATTTAACATGTTTTTCAGCCCTAAAGTCACAGGTCTTAACGAGATAGGGGGGGAATACTTGGACAAATTATTTATATTAATTTATCTGCAAGTAATTGTTGAAATTAAAAAAGGATTCAATACGTTTAATATATTTTTCCTATTATTCATTATTGTATTTTTGTGGTGAGATTTAGTAATTCAACAATATATATTACAAATTAATGTTCAAAAGAAAAAAAAGTAGTAATTTGAATTACAGGTTGTAAGAGTAATGTAATTTATCAGCTTAGGACAAAAGATAGTATTTTTTTCAATAAAACAATGTTTGTAAAATAGTTGTACTTTGATATGATTTTGTCATTATTCTATATATTTGATTAAGCTCACTTCAAATCGAAGAAATGAACTTCGAATATCCTTATCTTTATCTATTAAGTGTCTTCTATTCAATGATTAAAACCCTTAAAAATAAAAGTAAAGTTAATCTACTTTGTTTCTGGGAAATTAGTAAGTCCTGCATTATAGTACCAGATACCACCACATTAGAGTAAGCTCTTAAACACTGGTGCTAAATATCCATTTGAAGCCCTAGATCAAGATTAGATCACAAAAGTGCTACAGACTCTTGAAGGAACAAACTACCCCTTCTGAATTATGGCACAAACCCACACATAAATTATTTTAGGAAGTACCAAGTTTGGAATTATTGTCCTTTGCACAATATGTGTTTGATTCCCGAACCCCTTGGGTCATAAGGGTGTGATGTTTGCTAATAAGTGTGGGTGTGGAAGTAATATAAAATTTAAGTCCGAGTCAAGTTTTAATGGCTGCTTTAACTCAACAATTTTCACAAAACTTGGAACAATTTGAATACTTAGAATTTTCTGAGGTTTTTTCTTAAATATTCCAAGTTTATTAATTTAATTTAATTTCGAAACAACTAGAGTCCCTCAACATTTACTTTTGTCTAGTTAAAAAAAAGTTGTATAAATTATTATAATTTATTTAACAATCCAAATTTGTGTCTATGGCTTATGAATAAATCTATTAAAGAAAGTCAACTTAAAATATTTCTAGTACAAATATTACTCTAATTTACTCTAACTCTAATAAAAACTTGATTTCATTCACACCCGATGCAAACTCAACTCAAAGTGAAATATCCCTCCTGCCACACACAACAAATACCATCATGGTCCTTTCAGTATTGCATGTTATTTATTCAAAAACTATTGAGATTAAAATATGTGGGATATTAAGGTGCGGCAGAATAGAATACCAAATTCCCTTTTGGGTCTTATCTTCCTTCTCGAGCTGAGTACCTGTTTGAGGAGAGGTAATACCCCCACCACTCTATCTATTACTTTCCCTACCCTGGCGTGTGTCACTCTTTTGGTCGATTGGTTTCCTGTATACTGAATGACAAACAAAGCAGAGACTGGTCAGCCACCTCTACCTGAAGTTTTGGGTTTGCAAAGTGTTTGAATAAATGGGATGCATTGATTAAGCTTTGTTCCTATTTCTAATACACACTACTTAGAAAACTGCTTTATTTTTCTAGTAAATTGAAATAGTTTTAAATCTGCGTTTAATGAAAACATATCATATGCCTATTGCTTAGTGCTATGTTGTTTGAAAAACAAATTTGTTACTAATTGTATAATAGAATGATTCTCTAGATTTTTAAAATCAATTGAAAAGTTATTCATGCAGTTTCTAAACATGCTGAAAATTGGTTATATTAGCATATTAGTTAGAAACTTTTTTAAATTATAGTTGAATAAAAATTTATCGTGCCCTTTCTGAATACCTACATTCGAAAGTGACTATATAAGCACACGACTCATAATTTAGCGTAATCCTAGGACAGACGTCGAGGCTATACATTAATTAAAATATGATAAATATTAGTCTCCCAACGAGAATCAAACAATTAGCTTTGTAAGAGGACGCACTAAGTATTCAGCTCAGTTATCTAAAGCAGCGGTTCCCAAACCATGATACGCGTACTACCAGTGGTACGTACAATTATTCCAGATATTACACCGTGAGAAGCCAAATAAAACGAGAAAATTCAAGTTATAAAAATATGTCTCATAAAATTCCATAAATATATTAGGACAAAGTCAAACCAAAAGGAAAATAGATTTAATCAGTTGTTGGAGGGGTAAATATAAGTAATTTTTTTGACACGTTTACCCATATTGATTAAGTATAAATGTTAAATACTGATAAATAAAAAAGATTATTCTATAAATGGCATTGTGACATTATATTCCTAGGCGCCATTAAAATCTAAGTATTGAAATATTCAGCACTATCTTGGTGGTACTCCAAAATACGAAAATTGTTTGGGTGGTACGCCGCCGTTCAACAAGTTTGGGAACCAATGATTCTAGAGTGTAGATAAATGCATAAAAATAAAGGTGTAGCCTCTATTTATGTAGGATATTCCTCATTTGATAAAAGTACATAGTATATTCAGGAGCTACTCTCAAAATGGTGTGAGCCAAGCACGTATGTAGGATTTAATTTTTTACTGCAGGAGGGCATTTGATAGGAAATAATTTATTTTTTTTAGCAGAGAGACACAGGGAGTTCTTAAATTTTGTGTCTATTCTCTTTATTAACAAACCAGTTTTAAAATACAAATTAATAAATACAACAATTTTTAGATAAAAATGTATATAATGAACATTAATCACATACTATGTTAAGAAAACTTTCCTAACTATAAAGTTAACTAAACAAAACATATATACAAGCTAAACATCTTTTACAATTGCTAAGAGATTAATTTTAGTAAAAAATATATATATAGATCAGTACAAATGTAGATTTTTTATTATATTCTAATATTTGAATAAAAATACTAGACTTTTAAAAGAAATATTTTATCGATTTGGTTGATAAAAAAATCTCACGAAAGAGTCCATTGAATTAAAAAAATTATGTTCAATAAAGCTAATAAACAAATTTGTTGATTCACTTAAAAAATAAATTGTTCAAGTAGTAAGAATGTCCACTCTTACAAGGTCTCTTTAATAACTCGACAGAGAACTAGCTTGTGATTATGAGAATGGCCACAAAACAACATGAGATTTGATCTGGTTGAGAAGATTAAGGCTGGGTTTGGATTCTCGCATAACTACTAATGAATGATGCATATATTTCAATGCAGAAATCACAATAAAACATTATTATTATTATTATTACATTTTTTCTCAAAATAGGTGTTTTATTTTATTTTTATAAGATGGTCTAACATCTTTGCTCTAAGTAAAATGCTTAACACACTTTTTCCAGTTGTGTACCTCTTTTGGGGCCGTGATGTAATCAAAATACCTCTTTCATCTCTTCATTAAAAAAAAAGGAACAAATACCTGCTATCTTGTAAAGTATACACAGTTGTTTAAAATTTTAACAAAGCCTTGACAAGGAAAAAAAGGTTTATAATAATCACCTCAAAATATACATTGATTTGTTTATGATCTCAAACATAAAATCAACATAATTTAAGTAGTGTTATGAATATTAGGATTAACTTACTTCTCAATAACAAAATAAAAAATTGTAAAATTTCCATTTATTTTTAATCATATTCTATAGTCGTAGGCCTAGTCATTTACATTAAAGTGGAATGCCAGGCCTTCATCGTGGTTCGGATCCCACGTTAAACTGTAGGTCCTCCATTTCATCTCACAATCACCCTACCATCACACATTAGCGTTTATAACCCAAACGGGTAGTAAGACTGCTAATAATAAAATAATTTTAAATATGAACAAAAGATATTTTCCATCTGCTGTGTAGGCTATATTACTGTTTTAATTAGCTAGAGCCTCTGCTTAAATTCTCAATGCCTGAAATGTCTCAAGTATATGCATAATGTGTAAAAAGTTAAATCAACTTAGTAAACTGTGCACTATTTACTATGTTTCAATTGTGAACACTTTTATTGAAATTGGTGTTTTTAAACTTTATTCAAATTATGTGCTATGCACTATTTTGCTATTAGTTATACATTATGTATGGATCTAAACTCAGACTTAAAAAAATATAAATATTACAATTAATCTAGAAAGTTGTTCCAATTGACTGAAATAATATATTTGATAAAATGTGTATTGGGAAAGTATTCTGTTGTAATACAGAATGTATTCTCCTGATCCAAAATCATTTTTCTCTTTCAGTCATGATGGCTAGTATTACTTACCATCTCTAGAGAGTCTTAGAAGACAGTCAAATAACTAAATGGCAGTTTAAAAAGCTACAAATCTTCAGTGCATTCATCACTAAGCCAAGCCATATGTTGTACAACTGTGACTTGACAGTTGTAAGATAAATATGGTGACAGTTTATTCACGTTGGCTGGACTATGTTTTTTTAGTAATTATATCTTTTAATAGGTTCTTCGTATCGCAATGGTCTTTACTTTAAAAATTTCACCTTGTGGGCCAAATTTAAATTTAATTTAATTTTAGTGTGACAAATAAAATAATAACTAATATAGAACTAATAATATATAAGTATAAGTATGAATATGAGATTTAAAATACTTACACATAAACTAATAATGACAGATATAAACTCCAAATTTATATAAAATGCTAAAATATACAACATATTAAAACAAGTAAAAAAAAAAAGATTGTGGTCCAGATAAAATTGCTCAGAAGGCTGCATAATGCCCGTGGTCTGTATTTTAAAGATCCTCATCTTATAGTAATCCCACTGTAGAGGGAAGTTTGTTTTGGGTTTGGTCAAAAAGTCTGGATAGGTAATTTGGTGAAGCAGTAGTCTGCTAACACAGAAGTTCAGAGTATAAATCCTTGCCAAGCACAAACTTTAGAAATATATCCAGTGACTCAATGCGAAAGTGAAGGAAAGAGAATGAAGATCCCATCAGCAGTTTGTTGTCTCCGGCTGCTTATATGAGTCCAGCAGCATGGAGGCTTCACACATCATCTTGGCACTAGTTCTGACGAGAAAAAGGAGATGGCACTCCTCGAAGGCAGTAAGCTCGACGCGTGTTCGCACCAGGCCATGTAAGACAGTCGCCCTCTCAAGGTCAAGCCAACGCTGAAGAGCCAAATCTCTGTCAAGAGCCAGGGTGACGTCCGCAGGGCCCCATAATGAGAATTCCAATACAGACTTCACCTGTTCCACATCACATCAAGTCATATATTGCAATACCTATCTTTTTATACACGGAAGGAAACAATGAGAATTAATGTAATATAAATGACAGGGTAGGAAGTCAACCTGAAAGGATAGTTAGGTTAGGTATTGATAGAAAAACAATAAACTTATCTATTCATAGAAGTGTATAAAGAAATGTAAAGAAAAGTTTATTTATTTTCTATCAAGGCCTAACCTAACTATTCTTTCAGGTCAGATTCCTTTCCTCTTACCTACATTACATGAATTCATAATGTCTTGACACAGTTTTCATATATTTATAGGTCAAATTAGGCAATTATTTGTTTTTATACAACAAATAACAATAACAAATAAAAGAAAAAGAGTATCACAGTTCAAACTTAACACTGCTACTAATAGACAACTGGTCTTTTTAAGACAATTGATAATAATTACTCATTATATTGACACGAGGTTAGTTCTATCAAGAATCATCAAGAGAGAGATAGAGAAAACGTGCAAGACCATTTCCTGAAAAGGGAAACCAGAAAAACACAAAAGGGGGAAAAAGAAATGAGCAAAGAATGTTAGGGGACATGGAAGAAGGTACAGGATAGATATATATAGAAACATAATATAAAGGGAACGGACACAATATGGCTTTTACAATGAAAAGAAGAAAACAGTTTACACTTTACATTGCTGCCACTGGACAAAGAAGTAATGGCCCCCACTTGAAGAAAATAGAATATTACTGCCCAATCAGCTGACCTAGGTTTCATTCTATCGGTACTAATCAGGAGGGATTGTGAAATGCTCAACGCAACTTTCTAAAAGAGGGTCCAATGGCAGCAGTGTAAAGTGTATGTCATGTTCGTCTTTTAATTGTAAAAGTCTTATTGTGTTTGTTACATTTTACACGTTTCTATCCACCTTTCCTGTACTTTTTTCCAAATATAACAAAATACCCCAAAAAGCGAAAAGAGGTTTACCTTAAAGTGGTACCCACTGTCACACATGCAGCAAAAACATGGACAGTGAATGTAAGAGATAGACTAGGAAGGATGTTATCTGGGAAAGCGTGGGAGTACAAGGGGTACATAAAATTGTAGAGGAAACAAGACTGAGATGGTATGGGCCTGTAATGAGGATGGAGAAGGAGAGGATGCCAAAGAAAATTATGGAAATGAAGCATGTAGGAAAAAGACTGCAAAGGATGACAAGAAAGTGTTGGTAGAAGCTTATAGCAGAAAGTGTTCAAGTTAGAGGAGAAGAATGGTGGAAAGATAGAGGAAGATGGAGGAATTTTACTAAATTGACCCAACCACAGTCTGGAAACCGTTGATGAATATAATTTAAATATTTCAAAATTATTATAAAACATTTGTATTTATGTAAATTCACATTATTATTATTTTTATTATTATTATTATTATTATTATTATTATTATTACTAGCACCGTGTCTTACTACCCGTTCGGGTTATACGCACTTACACTAATGTGAAATGGTAGGGTGATTGTGAGATGAAATGGAGGACATACAGTTTAACGTGGAATCCGAACCACAGTGGAGACCTGGCATTCCACATATTCACAAGTTGTGATTAATACGCGTCTTGTCAGAGGTGAAGGAAGGGTTTGGTAATCAGATAAATCTGTGCCGGGACCGAGGATTGAATCCCGGACCCCCAGCACAGAAGTCTGACACCTTACCCCTAGACCGCCAGGTCACTAAGTAAATTAACACTAAGAGCTTATAAAATGTAATGTGTCCAGTAGTTTGACTCTGATTGGCACATGTATTTAATTGTGTAACCCTGAACTAAGAAAGCTCCTTTTATTTTACATCCATTACTGTTTCCAGCCTGTGGTCTGGGTCAGTTTTTTATTGAAGCCATTTATTTTCCACCACCGGCTAGTTAGGCCTGTCGTGGCTTAGGAAAGCTCCTGCGCCTTTTTTATTTATCTCCATACTCCGTTTATACTGAAGTTGTCACATAGGAACTTAGTGTACACATTACAATCAGGATTTTTTCCCCCAGAATGAGTCAAATTATTGCTGAAATCTTTGAAACTTCAATAAATAGAAACACTTTGGAATTATTATGTTCACTAGACCATTCCCAGCAGTGTTCCCCATTAATATTATGCATTAGTGTTTTTTCAAATTTTAGAACCACATATTACCATACTTGGGATAGCAATTTTGTCACTATCATTATTATTCGAATCAGTATATGAATTTTCTATATTACCATTATCTTTATCACAACTAATATATTTTTCACTTAAACTTTTGTCACCCCCTCTTTGGCGATGCCTTTCCAAATCAGCTTGTTCAAACAACTGTTACCTGAGTTATAAAATCCCCTCTATTTCAACGTTAAAAAAACATAAAATCTCAGTGAAATGTGTATAACTAAACACACTATTCAACATTACATGTTCAAATATGTCAATGGTTTAGCACAATAACACGTAACATACCCTATATGTTGTGTAGATCCTTGACAGTCTCCTATTATCATGTGCAGGACACATTAGGGCACAAGGGGCTTATGATACAAGGACTGGTTGTTAATTTTTTTCTGTTGTACTAAACAACATATGAGAAGCTCCCCAAACTGCCTCGATGACATAGTTAGCTAACGCATTAGTTTCGTGTTGAGCTCGATTGTCTAGGGCGGGGAGATCGAGGTTCGAATCTCGGTCAGGTGAATTGAGTTTTTTTTTCCTAAATGGTTTTCCACTTTCCCTCCACGCAAATGCGGGTTCACTTAATCTAAATTCAACCTTTCCAATTCCTAACCTATTAATGTAATTAGTACTTAAGCGTATAACCTGAACTGATAGTAAGATGTGATGCTAAAAAAAATTAAAGCTCTCTAACAAATCCCATTTAATTTTATTTTTAAATTAAGAATTCTTGAATCACTAAAATCCTTAAGGATTCAAAAGTTCCAATCCTAGTGAAATTATGTTAGGATACAGTTAATTACCAAAGACGGCGATGATTACCTGTGACAAGGACACAGCCCTTTCCTGACTCAGCAGCCGACTAACGAGTGGCGTAAGCGGTTTGTCTGGCATCAGCTCCCTTACAGCTATGAGTGCACATTGACACAGCGAGACCTTCTTTTCCCCGTCTTCCGAACGCATGGTACCAGCACCCAGACCTTGCAGCACACATAATCGAGGTGACACCTAGGGACAAAATAATATGAAGATATCACTGGAAACAAAACCTTTCTTAACAATATGCTTTTTATTTAATTTCTACCTTTCTTGTGTTCCACATCTTAGTACCCATTTTGGGTATCCACATGTTTACATTAATTTGGTAAGGATGTAAGGATAAGAAAGGTAGAATTTGAGAGTAAACCTACCTGCATTTGCATGGAGCTAAGAACGTAAAATTATTTGGGGGAAATCGCTTTTAGTATGTCTGGCCTAAATTCGAACCTTGACCTCTCCATCACCGGCAAACCAGACCACGCAAGGCTTAAGCCTTAACCAGCATTCCCACACAAAAAAAAATAAATCTGTTTTTAATTAAACTTAATTCCTTTCTTACAACCATAAGAATGCGACACCAGCATTTGTCTGTGTTACTTACACATATAACTAGTACTAGTCACTAGCAAAAATTAAGTAGGTGAATGCTATAAATAGTGTATTACTTGCTCTCGCTCTTCGCCACATAGAAGGAAGCTCGACAAAGATGCCGGTGCCTCCTCCATTCCTTGCGCCTGTAGATGTTTCAAAGCGTTCACTAGCTGCAGAAGTACAAAACAACTATTCTTCATTTGTTCCTCTGCGCTGGTGCATGCCCTTTCCCTCAATGAAGCAGCGTAAGATTGGATTGTATTCGCTTGTAGTCGTGGCAACACTGCCACACATGCTGTTTAAATAATAATAAAAAAATATATTAGAGGATCAAATCCACTATTTTACAAATTTGAATCTCAAATCCAAATATTCATTTTATCTACAAATCCCAAAGCTCCAATTTAAATTTGATTCTTAGGAAATATAATGAAAATAAAAGGAAATAAAAATATAATAGAATAGAAAAAATAGCAGAGTGTTAATATTTTTTGCTTTCTTGCAGTCATTATTACATTCATACATCTTCTCTTTTCTTCTTTGGGTTTGAAAAAGGCAACAATACTGAAATATTATTCTATTTGTGTTAAAATGTGTATGTGACTACTTCTACTATAGTTCTACTATAGAAGACAGAAGAAAGGAAGATGTCACATTTGTGCATTGGATTCTTCCCACATTTTTCCTCTTTTGCTAGATGGGTATTCTTTATAAATTTACTCTTAGTAGTTTCTTTTTTGTTTTTCTTTAGTTTTATATATTTCCTTTATTATAAAATCTATACATCTAGTTAAGGGTTAAATCAATATGTCTTAGGTTTGGTTGTTATATTTGTCCTATAATAAAGTTGGGGCTAAACTATCACTAAGCAGTAACACAAATTCTCATTCAAAATTTTTTTGGGGAAAGGAAAATCTCGACTCCTCAAACCTCAAGTAGCCGTAGGAACTTGAGAGAAAAGTTCATGGATTCGAGGGCCTACATTCCTGGTCATAAATATAATATTATAATTTTAAGATGATCATGTTTGAACCCTCCTTAACTAAAATAAGGAATAAACAAAAGGTCCAAACAACAATGAATAACAAGGGGGCAAAAAGGGGGCAATAGGAGTGAGCGATTGGAGTTCTGTCCTTTGAATGCCTGAGATCAAACATTCAAAACTTAGATCTCGCAACCCACACCAGTTGCGAATATAAATATATGGACGGTCAACCTCATAGAGCTCATTAAAGAAAATGTATATATCCCAAAATTAATGTCAAACCAATGGACATGTAAAACTACACTACCTATGGGTATGGTGAACCATTAGACTAATAAATGCATGAGCTGGTTTTAAGTTGATATTTATTCATCAAGAAGTTAATATCATATGAAAATATATAATAATATATTATATAGAGATAATCTTTAAAATATACAAGAAGCTTTCGACAAGCTATTATTCCCACATTCTGACAACATGCGAATTTTTAAAAAAAAACCCCAATTAATTATTTTGAGCACCAGCATTAAAGAAGAACAACAACATAATCAAATGTGGCTTTAGCTCGACAACAACTTTATCATAACGTCAAGACTTCCATTAGTAAAGTTCCTTTACGTAATAACTGTCATGATTTTGTTATCCTCATTAGTTAACTAACAAAACACATTTCTTATAAAACATAAGAATTAATCCATAAATATCTTAATAATCTTAGAACAAACCCCCTATCCCATTATTCGGTTAATGCTAATCAATCTCATTATAATAACAAAATATTCCATAGAACTTTACAAAAGACAATTAACTAATCATACGTTGAAGCTTAACGATTTCATAGTAAAATAAGATCATTCTAGCCATTATGTAAATTTAAGCTCAGTTAATAAGTTACAAATATTTACAAAAGGTCAAAATATCAAATATGTAACAAATAAAATTCAATATTGACATTATTTCACAAAGTTAAAGATATCGATAATATCCTAAGTTCAATGATCGATCCTTCCCAGAGCAAGTAATTAAATTGACATTATCTCAACAATCAATATTATTGACACAACTAAGTTACAAATAAACCACCTAGAAATAAACAACAGATCTTAATTTTATTTAAAGCATTTAAGAAATGGCCGAAAAAGAATTTTGAAATATGTAAAAAAAATAAAAAAATAAAAGGAAAACATACTAAAATAGCCAAAGAGAATTTAGACCTTACATTTTAACAATATGAAGCCGGAGCTTCTCCTTCCCCAAATCTAATCAAGTCCAAGAGTGACGACAAGATGTCCTTCCACCACTATATATACAACACAACCCAGAGAAAATGGATGACGGGAAAAAAGTGTGGGGGACAACATATGGAACACTCGAGAACAATATGCGCATGACACCATAGCTTCTAAACATTTTCTTAGAGCTTCGAGATTATCCTAGAACATAGACGAGTAAAGTATCTTTGCCGCTAGAGCTCTTTGCCACTACTTCATAACAACACTGGTGGTCAGTTTAATTCAGGCCACGGTGTGCGTAGTTGCGATTGATATTTTCTCGCGTTAGTGTTCTGTATCGGAGCTGGGAGTGGTGCAATGGGGTAAGAAACAAGTTTCTCTTCAATTCTTGTAGCCCAATGTTACATGTTTATCAAAATTTCGACACCTTGGCTCTGTCGGTAGCGTGTCTGTCTACTGAGCAAAGGGTTCCGGGTTTGAGTCCAGGCATGGCCGACAAATTTATCATTGGTAAAATGAGGGTTTAGTCCTACTACTTCACAGTGATGAATTAATGGCCAGAGACTGGATGTTGAGCTTGTCCTAGTCATAAGTTAGATTATAAGGCATATGAAGCTACAACAGGCCTAACAAGCCGGTAGTGGAAAATATATGGCTTGAATAAACTGACTCAGGTCACAGATTTGAAACAGTAATGGATGTAAAGAAAATATTTATCAAAAGCCCACCATCCTAAATATGTCATTTTAACAACATACCTGGGTTCAATGCCAGCTGGCTACACTGTCAATGATTTTCCATCGTACTTAAAGAAAAACATCAGAGGTAGTTAACTTAAACTAATATTTTCATTCCTTATTTTCATCAATTTAATCTAGTTGAGATTTTTACTAAACATGTTTCCAAAGCATTGCTAACATGTGTGTGAACCAATGACCCAAACAAGTACTAACCACATACACCTACCACCTACCTTGCACTAGCTGCATGCTGGATGTTGGCGTAAGGTAGTATGCTGGCACAAGGTCACAAAACTCTGTTAGCGGCCCCAAAGCAAAACAACCTCTGGAAGCCAGCGTACTCTGCAGTCCTTTGTCCAACGTGACACAAAGTGTGACAGCGTGGGCCCCATACAGAGCACTGTGGAACACTCGCCTACCCACCCACACCCCGCGAGTCTCATCAGGAACCAGGAAGTCTGTCCAGTGCAGGTTTACCATTGTCTTGAGTGGGCGCAGTGCCAGAGGTACAGGGGGCCCTTGATTCAACTGTAATACACATTTTATTTTGTCATAAAAAAGGCCTTGATCATTTTAATAGAGGCATTGTGACAAACAGCTTTCAAGACACCAAAAGTAGTGTTCGACGTTATACATGTTTCCATATGTCTTTACAACATATTCTTTCATAAATACCAGGGGTGTGGGGGTAGGGATTTATCACTTTAGAGTCGAGTTCAAATTAAGACCAAGTTTTATTAGCATTCGAGTAATAAAGCCAAATATTTGTGATACATATTCAGCAAGTTAATTTCTGTAATAGATATACAAATTTGGATTTATAATTAAATTTAATACATCTCTAAGGTAAGGTAGCCTTATTCCGTGATAACCTCAATTTTATGGTCTATTACTGCAAATGTTACAAGAAAAATTATAACTTTTAAAGCTTCTTTTCAACGTCAAATAACATCAGGAGTAGCTTGGAATTGAGTCCTAGTCCAGTACTTATTGCTATCTGGAGGTTATTTTTCCCACTAGGAGTAACTGGAAATTACATAGCAAAAAAATTGTGTAATTATGTAGAATTATTAACCCTTTTAGTGTCACGAGCCGATCTGATCGACTCCGCCTACTACCGTTAAAAGTGCCAGAGCCGATGAGGTTGGCTCTCCAGATTTGAGCTAGTTCTCGCTTTATCTGATAGATGGTGTAGTAGTGTCATATATCACTGGAAAGCGAACCTTTCCTTCTATTATTTTATGTAAAGGTGGCAACAAAATCAACCACAAATGGTTGTTATTGGAACTGGGAGTTTAGTAAATTTACAATGGCGGATGGTCACGTACTCAATGTTCTAAGTGCAATGCCAGTTTATGTACAAGTTGCATGGGAAAACATAAGTGTGGCTCACATTCATACTGATGTAAACAGTTTTCGAATGTACGTGTTAAATTGTTGAGTTTAGAAAAACATATTATTTAGATTTTCATGTTTTGGCATGTGAATGAAAAGATTTCTTTACCAATGTAAGTAAACATATTTTAATTTGTTTACTTGTATATAAAAACTTACAGCCTTTTACATTCTAAAAATAATTTTCGTTTTATTGTGCATGTCTTATGCATTTGGTTTCACAAGATATATAAATAATATACCTGCTCCAACACTTGCGCAAGCGCCTCGTGGTTGGCAACAATGACTGCCCCATAGTTGTCCTCCAGATTCTTGTGGACAATACTGCGTCCTTTCCTTAAGCGCAGCTTGCTAATCCTCCAGGAGTGGGAAGCAGGGGATCCCCAGTCCATCTCATCATCTCCCATCTGGAACATGTCTTGGTGAATTAATGTGAGATTAGGCATCAACCATTGGGTAGGATGATACCTCGAGTAGCACTTCTTAAATACATTATTTATGTGTACAGTAGCCCCATGGCTTCTTTGGTGCTGACTCACAGCTCACAGCTGACTTCTGAGTCAACATTTAGATATATACCTAAATTTTGACTGTCAGAAGTTACAGCTGCTAAACACATGTTTATACAGATCATTTGGTTCAGCGTAGGGATACATAATTTGGTCTGGTAACTTTTAAAAGCCGTCAGCTGTGAGATGTCAGTCAGCACCAAAGAAGACATGGGGCTACTGTAGGAATAGACCACTTAAATCTGTGAATTCATGATTTTTGAGGATTAAAAAAATCTGATTAAAGATAGAAAAACTCAATTCCAGACTATTAATTTAACACTTAAGGAAAACAAAATTAGAAATGAAGAAAAAAACTCACTCCAATGTAGGAAAGTTATACTTATGTTTTCTAATATTCTAATTTGGGCTTTGTAGGTAAAATGAAGACTATAATTCGAGAAAAGGTGAATTCGATCATAATCATCCACATGGTGAAACCTCTCCAGCTTGCGGGGTAGGGTGTTTACTAAGAATTCTCTCCAATGCTGTCTGTCCAAAAACATTTCTCCTTCCATCACTCTTCTTTCTCCTCAACCTCTTCCTTTAGCTGGGCCACCCACCTCTTTCTGTATCGTCCAACTGGTTTCCTGCTCCCTACCCCTTTTTCCATGTATACACGTGGTGTTCTTATGTTTTCCATCCTTTTCACATGGCCAAACCATCTGAATCTTAATAACCTTAACCTTTCCTCCATTGATTCCTTTACATCTAGCTCCTCTCTCACATCCTTGTCCCTTATTATATCTCTCTGTGTCTTTGACTAATATTGGTTAATATGTTAATATGTTAATACAATGACATGCTAATTTATTGCATACACACATAATTATATTTTGCTACATTTGTTTGAGTTTGGCCATCTCTTCCTGAAATAAACTAACTTTGAAGGTATTACCACAACCTAGCAATCATTTGCCAACCCGTGGTTTAGGAAAGGTTGGCCTCATGTCAGTTTTAAGAACAACCCTGAGGTCTCAGAGTGTTTCAGGGGACTTGTTTGAGTCTGGATCAGAGACTCAAGTAAAGATCTTCAAGGAGATCAAACTTTCAGAACCCACTATAACCAGGAAGTCCATGGCACTAACACCTCAGTAAATAGCAAAAACAGGCAACATACATCCTCACTACCGTAGAAGCTGTATGGTGAGTAGACATCAGATTCAGTCTCGCTGCCACAGTATGGCAGGGACGTGGAGCGCGCGAACCTGAACTTTAGGTAGTCTGGGGACATTTCCATACATCCATCCGAGCGCCGTTGGGTGTTGACATAGCGCGATGGCTTTGCGCTCGACAATGAGTCTGTGGTGGTAGAGTCACACTCAGGGGAACTTGAGCGTGCAGGAGGAGACACGGACTCGTAGACGTTCTCACCGTCCTCCTAGGAGTAAACATAGCCAGCATTCTGATGCTTGTCGAGCAAGAAAATATCAAGAAATACATTACAAGAGTTCCTAAAGTGTGGTCCACGGGTCATTTATGGCTCTCAGACTTGTGGATAGCTTCTAGAATATATTTTGCAATACATAATTGAGACCAAAAAGGATGTATAATGCAAATGGTACATATTTGAAAGACATCCAACCATTAGTCATCCTAACATCTTATAGATAGTTTAAATATATTAAATTGTTAAACAATGTTTAAAATGGAATGCTGTCAATTTTTTTTATAATGATTGTACTAAAATTTATTTAAAATTCATAATTTTTGATATTATGCTACTAATATTATTTATGTTTCTAAATAAAAATATAAACAAAACATATTTACTTTAAATCAAAATTGTATGTATGTATTTAGTTAAAGAAATGGCGCTTCAACCAAAAACTTTGGAATACTTGTTTTAAACCCACAATGGGCAGTTAAATCGAACAATTAAACATATTTTCCAAATATTAATAGTGATAAGGGTCAATTTTAAGGAAAAGCAACAGCACTTGCCAGGATAGAGTATTGAATCCTAGCCGCTCAGATCAAAGTCTGCCTGCCACACTACACTGCCACATCTGGTTTTAATCAACTGTTCAACCTGTTTACCATTCTCTGTGAGCCCCTTGTGTGATCCAACTTTGTGAGCACCTTAATGAGCCACCTGTGTGATCAAGCTGTGTGAGCCACCAAGATAATCCACTTGTGTAATATACCTCTGTGAGCACCTCAATAAATCCACCTTGAAGAGCCACCTGAGTAGTTCCCCTCCATGAACCACCTCAATGAACCACACGTATGATTCACTTCTATACTGCCAATGATTAACTCACTGAGGTGTTATTATGCAGGTTTCGCTTGTCGTTGTTGAGCTCAACACTTTCATAGCCACTGTCATCAGGCGGACTCACGGCCGCCAACTTCCTCTTGGGAATGTCGGTGGTGTCCCTGATACTCGCTGTGCGCTGGGGCTTGTTGGGGGCCAGGCCAGAGCGGACCTCACCTGAAATTGAAACTGTCACTCACCAATCAGAGCCATTACCTTAAAGTCAACTCTGTGGGGTCGCCAGTCCCAGTAACCAAGTGGTTAAGAAGATCAACTATAGGTTAATAAGAGTCTAAAATAATTTTAGTTTTGAATATGAATCCTCGATAATGGTGATAATATTGGGTGTGTGGTTTGATGGTGGCGTCCCAAGCTTAAGGTAGGTTGTGACCCGACAAAGTCTTGCATTTAGCAAGTGCACACAGACTAATCCAACACAAATGATTTTAAACTTGATAAGTTAAAAACCAAAATATGTGTTTTAGGGTTTGAAAATGTTGTCCAAAAGGTATTAATTTTGTTTGCAAATATACATACAAGCATTGAAAAATAGACTTGAAGTATTTCTAATAAATTTTCATAAGTCCAATTCTGATCATTCGATAAAATATTACGATAAAATAATTATAATTTTCATTGGTGGTTCAGTTAGAAGGTCTTCTTTTTAAATTTTACCAAAGTGTTTCAATTAAACATTAATAAAGGGAAGTGTCTGACACCTTAGCTCAATTGTTAGCATGTTTGATTACAGGTTTTTTTTTAATTCGAGGTAGTTAACGTGCACTTTCTGAACCAACTGATTATATCATCACACGAGAATTTCCATGAGCAAGAGCAAAAGGACCTACCAATTTTGATGGGAAAGGTATTCTCACATAACTCCCTGAGTTTTTTTTTTTTTACATGCCACAATTGAAATGGGACTGATAGCTTTACTTCCCCTTCGAAGAAAGTCGTACTATGAATTTTTATCGCACAAGAAAATCTGTCGACCCCAGCTGTGTTTGAACCCACGAACATCGCGTCCTGAGGTGTGCACTTTACCCCAAGACCACCAAGGTTGATTATCACATTGTTAAGGATCCCGGAATTTAATTGCGGCATGATCAGAAAATGTATTATTGGTGAGAATGGGATTTTCACCTTCAATGATGGATACAAACACAGAGGACTGGTTGTTGAGTCTGTTCTAGTAATTACCTTAGTTTGTAAGTCATATGCTGAAATAAACAAGTCAGTTCAGAAAGTGCACTCATTAAACACATGAAATTAAAAACCCTGAATAAAAATAAAGTGAATCAAACCTTAGCCTCTCAAATATGGATTTAGAACATCAGATCACATATAACATTGTTGTAAAATTTTCTTAGATAAAAGTAATTTTTAGGGGTGTGTGAGTAGGCATTTTTCATTTCAAATTGAATTTGAGCTATAACAACGAGTTTAATTCAAGCTCGAGAAACAGTGAACAATAATGTGTGCTACAATAATATGAATTTCGGTAAAAGATCCATATATAACCAGAAAGATTAATTCTTAAAAATTATAATAGTTTGGTGAAAAACGATATGATCATACAAATTCATGTTTTTAAATCCAATTAATAAAGATATATATATATATATATATATATACATTTTTTTTTTCTTTTTAATTAGACACATAGAAATACTAAGAGATTGTTTGCTATGAAATTATATCATAAAAATTAATTATATTAATTTAACTCATAGATTTTGAGAAAGGTATGATCTAAAATTTCTAGTACTCTAATTTTTGAGTTTTGGAAACATTTTTGACTTGCATTTAAACAACTACTAAAACTAAACTCGAAATTGAATTTTTGAGTACTCGTACAACCCTGGTCATTTTGATCAAATCAAATGACAAAGTTACACAAAAGTGTTAAAATTAACCAATTACCAGCAATCAGTTGTCAATCTTAGCCAAAACTGCATTTTATAAATAACAACTTTGGTAAAATATTGCTAACGTGTTCTTACCAAGGTTAGCGTAGACGTTGTCTGTCGGGGGTGGTGCTGGAGGCAGATTGGCACACAGTTTCTGTTTACGGAGTATCTCAGCAGATTTAGGGGGTGGGGGCCTCATTGGCTTGCTCACTACATCTATGCTCCTCCCCCAAGCGTCCAATGATTGGTTGCGAGGTGGGGGTGCTGGTTTGGTGGTGCGCCCTTATTATGACACAGATTGTAAATAATTTGATTCAATCTTTTCCAAAATAATTAATACTGCATTTCTTTGGTTCTAAGATGCACCTAAATTTTTCAGTACCACCATCAAGAAGAAAGATTTGGTTCTGAGGAAATAAATAAAACGCTAAATGCCCTTATATTTAAGAAATATTTTTATTACAGAATTAAATTTACTAACAACAAAAGTAACTTATTCATCAGTAGGTATGTTATTCATCTATTCCTTCTGAATCAATATCAGTCTGATTATTCTGAGCTGACAATATCTACATCTGAATAAATATCAGAATTCACTTCAAATTCAAAGTATAATTCTTCTTAACCGTCTTTATTTTTACTATCCTATAATAATATCATCTTATGAGCCATCAAGAGCGTTGGTAAAAAATTCACTGCGATTCTAAGATGTACCCCATTTGTAGAGATGTTTAAATAGGAAAAAAGTCATCTTAGAATCAAAGAAATACAGTAGATAATTACTTAATCATCACAAGGAATATACATTTCAGAAGGCAACCTATTTCTTGTGCTTCATTTTAACTTTTTGTACTAAAATAAAATGTAGCAATGTCACACCATAAATAATTTTATGAAACAAATTATGTGTAACACATTCATTCAGGATGCTGCACACATATTTTATTAGTATAAAAGAGACATCCTTATCTATAGCTAATTAATTTAGTAACATAATATGACACATACACTTATTTACAAAACTAACAGTTTAAACATGATATTGACTACGGGTAAAATAACTTTTTCCTTAAATATTCTTAGACCATCCAGAGAGTATATTTTAAACTCCAGCTGATGAATTAGTAAACACAAATGGTCTGGTATCCAGTTAATCTGTCCCACCTGGAAACTTTGGATGTTTCAATGTCAGACTTAGTACACCTACTTAAACTAGATTGGAATGGGCCAGTTTCACATAAGGCCTAGGAAGTTGTCGTCCTGTATTTAAAACAGCTCCATACTAGAGACACACTAAAACTGTCTACGGCTAATGTGCAACTTTAATACTAAGTTATCATTGACATCATCATTAACTGTTTCCAGACTGTGGCCGGATCACTTTAGTAGAATGCTTCTAGAGATGTAATATTTGGAATTTTTCCTAGCCTATGGCTGTTAGGGGGTTATACCATAAGAAAAACACTTCAGAGAGCTTCTAGAGGTGTTTAATATTCAAAATTTGTCCTAGCCTCTGGCAGTTAGGGGTGCCATAAAAACACTTCAGATAGCTTCTGGAACTGTTTATCATTTAGAATTGTATCTAGCTTCTGGTAATTGGGGAATGTGCCCTTCAAATACCCCATGAAATTATTGGCTGCCTACGTACGGCCTTGTCTGCTCATCTCATCCCTTTCTTGGACTCCTTGTGGTCTTTTTCCTACATACCTCATTTTCGTCAATTATCTTTGACATCCTTTCCTTTTTCTTCCTCATTACATACCCATACCATTTCAGTCTTGCTTTCTCTACTATCTCATATTCTCCTTGTACTCCCACTCTTTCCCAGGTTACTTCATTCCTTATCCTGTTTGTTCTTGTAACAGCTAACATGCTCCACACAAACTTATTCCCATAGCCTCCACTTTCATAGTCTCTTTTACATTCACTGTCCGTGTTTCTGTTAGCAATGTGACTTTAATAAGAAGTAAGTAGGAATTTGCATTTATATGCGCAATAATTAGATATTCTAGTATTGTTTTATTTAAAAATTTGAGACAAAAATATCTAATCTAGTGTACTTAATACTCCCCCTTCAAGATAAAGAGTAAAAATATTATAAAATAACGAATTTACTATGAAATTGGCATTTTTTACTCTGCGAAAAAACCAAAGCCCTTGATAAAATGGCTATAATGTATAACATGGTTGGTTGTAGTTAGGTAGCACTTAATTTTATTATGAATATCAGACGCCTATAATGAAAAATTTCTTGCACACCAAACAACTAAGAGAGAAGATGAAAACCAGACTTTGTATTTGATTTAGATTAGCCACGTGATAGCTTTTTTTTTTCAATATTTTAGATTTAATTTCAAAATGATTAAAATCTTGAATATGTACAAGCTTAAAGCATATCGAAATTAAAACAAATTATATTATTTAAATTGAAAAATGACACCCACACACGGGAATCAAAACCCTGCTCCTTTGCCTCGGTATGCCAATGCTCTAACCACTGAGATGTCCAGGAATTGTCCCGTACCCAGGGTCATTCTTCACTCATATTTTAAGGCGGAGTCAAAAGCAAACTGACCACACCTTTTTTAGGGGGAAATAAAAATAAAACATACCTTGAGTAGATTGGCTGGAAGAACTTCCACCTTGTATATCAGAACCATCAGAGTCCTGAAAAAAAACAATTTCAGTGGAGTTTTGGTGAAAAAGGACTATTTGAAAAACTAAAAATAAAGTTTGTAGTCAACATTGATAATATCTTATTTTATGAGCAGCCTTATTTCTTAAGTTTTGATACCTATCTTTTAAGAGTGACAGTTGTATACCATACAACGCTATATATTAATATGTGTAAAAATTGTTTAAATAATTATCTCTCTTATAAAAATCTGACTGTACATTACATTAACATACTAAGATGGCTGTGTTTGTTGTTTACAAATCCCTAGTTCAAACCAGGAGGTGTATTTGTACCAAGTACTGACGGAGCACTATTAAGTACAAGTCTTTCCCCACTGGGGGGCTCCAATGAGTTGTTCCTTTATTTTGAATCCTCCTTGCGGAGCAAGATGTGAGTGGTTCAGAGGCCACTAATTCTTCCGATAAATGTTAGCGGTTGTGTTTTACACCTAGGCCAAAGTCTAAACCAGATTCTCAACCTTACAGAATTTTCACTGAGCTCCTTGAGCCAGGTTGAGTCCATCAACACTGGAGTTCGCTGGGTGTCAATGCTCAGAGAAAAAAGTACTTCCATATGCCCAGTTGTTAAACGACTCACTTTTATGATGTTCGGTATAAAGCCACCATTGTAATTGTAATGTGCAGATGGCTGCATAAGTTTTTTGTGAGGTAGGATTATGTTAAGAGGGGATTCAATACCTGAAACTAGCTTTGTGGAAGCCTGCTGATCGACTTGAGAAGGCTATTTGTGTCTTCTTTCTAGTGGAGTCCATGTTTAAAATGAACTTTTTTATTAATGTCCCTTGATGGCACCTAACGATACGATACCCCACGCCTCTCATTTTGACGGATTCAAGCTCTCCCAAGGAGCACAGTCATTTTTACCTGGAGGTTGTGGGTCTGGTGTATACCTTGTCTGTGATCTGGGTCTAACATAAACTTAACATCAATATTATTTATAATCTTACTGTCCAATATTTGATTACAAGATATTCAGAGGTAGATAAATGCTTAAGGACTGATGCATGGCGGTCATGGCAAGCCCTTCCTTTAAGCTGATGATGGCCTAGTGTTAAATTGAAATGATTGTTAGAGCATAGCCACCAAAAAGGTGTGATAATCTCACCACACTAAGTCTCGGTTCCGCAGTACTGGAACCTGAGGAAGTACTATCTTCAGAGTTCTTCCTATCACAACCCACCACCTCCAACTTGGAACCACTGAGGTCAAGGGGGTGTATGATCTCCAAACGAGGACGTGCCTCCTCCTCCTGCTTGACAGCCTCACTTCCCCTGGCTCCTCCACTCAGCTGCTCCTCCTTGCTCCCCCCACCAAGACGCAAGAACTTGCGGAGCGAGAACCTTGGCCGACTGTGTGACTTCTTCTTTTCGGGGGGTGGGTCCATCACCAGACACTCCACTGACACTGACAGGGGACTACGAGGGGCAGGGGTTGGGTCAGGGCACCGGCTCACCACCGTGTCACTGCGGATCTTGGGGCTGCATGACGCTGCACGTTCTCGCTTCTCCTTCTCGCGAGACACTGGTGAGGAGGAAGACTTGATCGCTCCAAGGGAAGGGTTGCGGGTGAAGAGAGTGGACAGTGGCTCCTCTGTGGGGGATGGAGTGGGCGGTGGTTTGGGGGCTTGTCTCTTTAAGGGTGTTCGACATGCAGTGTCTGGTGCAGGTGGGTCTGGGGGCAGCATCAGTGGTGAGGGAATCTGGAACAATACAAATGAAAATGTGGAATATTCTAAATATTATATGTTTGTATATTTTATTTACATATTTGTCAAAAATAGGCATTTAAAAAAATATTAAATATGAATTTAAAAAATTAATTAGGTCACTGAAAATAGTCCCTATACTTATTATTTTCTTGGTTCTTGCTGCAAAGAAAGAAAATACTAGTCAATATAATATTTTAATATTATAACCTCAAAGTACAATAATCATATTTAAGTTAGAAATTTTTAATCTTTTATTTAACTTAGTGATATTTTCACTATCTGTCTGCATATGGCTATGGGATTAAAGAGGTTTAACACATTATTTGTGCGAGAGCTTAGTTTGTGTGTTTAGAGTATGAAAAGTAAAATAAACATAAAACTATAACCAACCATGTGCGGCGCAGGTTTCCCCGCTGCCTGCAGCACCTTGTTGGGTTTGGTGGGGATCTTGGGCTTTTCTCGTCTCTGCATGGGGCCATGCAGAAAGGAAGGGCGAGGGTCTAGGATAGGCGGGGGGCTACGCGGCAGCGCTGGAGGTTCGCTGGGCTCGTCAGGATCTGCCCGCCCATCAGGTTCCCCTGCAAGCTCCCGACTCTCTTCCACACGGAACATCTCACCTCCTGGGACCACCTTGTGAGGGATTCGTTCCTTCATTGGAACAAATCTATCACTTACATCCTTTGTGGGTGTAACTATTTCATTCGGTTTTGTCCTTGTGGATGGATACTTTTCAGCAAGAGATTCTCTTATCAGTGGGGAATTTTCTGGATTTTCTTCAGCTTGTTTTGGTCTTTCATCACGAGTATGTGTTTCCCCTACCACTCTGCGTGTTACCGAGGGTGAACTGTATTTAGCTGTCAACATTTTACAGTTATCATTTTCACAAGAATTTACCTCCTTAGAAGAACGTTCCATTTTAACAAGTCTCAGAGATAAAGACTTCCTGTTTGTGTCTGGAGAAGACGTGATCAAGTTCTTTCTTTCGACCAGACACGGTTTAGCGGCCAACTTTGGGTTGTGTGATTCAACGATGGCTGGTTTCGCAGATACATGCAGATACACTTCTTTTATGGCACTTTTACTATCTGATATTTGTTGGGTACTTGAGTTTAAAGAATATTCTTTGTCACTTTTTGTTGCCTCTTTAATATGCAATAAATTTGGACACATATTTGTACTGTTTTGATTTGGTATAGAGATGTCTTCATGGGAAGCTAGCTTTGGTTTGTTGTCTGCATTTAAAGTTGACTCAATTGAAGAAATACACGTTTCATCCTGATTCTCTTTGGAAATATTACTACTGTTTGTCCCAAAATTTATTTTTTGAGTGGCTTCTTTATGGCATAATTGTTCTGATGTGATCATATTTTCAATTGTCTTTCTTGTCGCAGGTTTTGGAAAATTATCTTCCATCTTACTTTGTAGATCTGATCTACCATTAAACGCCAAAGTGCGGTTTACACTTTTTGATTTTTCAATGGGTGTTCTAGCTTTGCATATAGGAATCCGACTCACTTTCCCATCACTGGTTTCATTTTCGTTAGGCGAACATTTGAAATCAAGCTCATTAATTTCCTTAATTACCATGTAAGTGGAGCACTCATAATTCAATGTTTCAGATTTTTCACTTAAATTAGCTTTATCCTCCACTACAATATTATCAATTCTGTTTTCCGATGGTATGTCTTCTCTACCTTCAGCAATTTTCTTTGCGTCTTGATCCCCGACACTGTTCAAGTTATTGTCCTTACACATATCCAAAGGCTTAAACATAGAAACAGGGGTAGTTTCACTTTTGTTTTTATCACACTCACTTACAGTGTTTGTCGTTTGTTTATCGCACTCGATATGAACATTCTTAATGAGGGATTTGAGGATGATATTGTCAGTATTATCTAAGGCCACCTCGCTGTTCTTGCTGGTCAGGATGGGTCTGTCAGGTTCTTCCAGCAGTTTGTTAATGTGACACTTCCTGGTGACAGCTATAGAGGGTCTATCCAAATCTTCATGACCACCAAATGGGGTGACAGGCACAAGGAGTGTTTTCTTACGGCCCTCCGCATCGGTGAGTGGTTTACCCAGTTTGAGGGGGCTGAAAATGCGCTTGGTTTCATCACCACCTGAAAAATAACATTTCATTACAATTATGAAATAATTAGAATGAAAAATGTGTTTATGTAGATGTGCATATGCAACTTCAGATGAGACATGGTAACATGGGAATGTTAAGATTTATATTGCTACCATGTTTACATGTACACATTCACAGGAGAATGTCATGAGTGGTTGCCAAGGCAGGCAAGGTTTGATTGGACTACTGCTAGTTCAATGTTCACTCCTCACTCCTCATTTGACCAATTACACACAAAATAATGTGATGCACAAAGGTATGTTTGTTAGATTTAGAGGTAAAGTTTGATTCTGAATGGGAGAGAAAACAGTTTACTAGTACAGTCCTGCCAAGCCTCGCCTGCCTTGGGAACAACCGCTGAGCCGCCTTGCATATTCACTATCTTGTGGCTAAGCAGTGATCATGATGTTTAAAAATAAACCTTTGCTTGTATGAAGCTGTGCCTATACTTCAACTAAATTTGGCAACAACGCAGTAACACCAAAAATAAAGAGAGTTCATCAAGTTACCAGAAATTGACCTTTGCTAGCATGAAGCTGTATCTCCACCTCATCTAGATTTGGCAACAACGCAATTACACCAGATATAAAGAAGGTTCCTCAAGTTACCAGAAATTGACCTTCGCTAGCATGAAGCTGTATCTCCACTTCATCTAGATTTGGCAACAACGCAGTTACACCAGACATCAAGAAGGTTCCTCAAGTTACAGTACCAAATCTTGACATTCGCTAGTAAAGAGGTGTTTCCTCAACTTCATCTCTATATTTGACAGCAATGCAGATCCACCCAAAGACACATGGAAGCTTACTCAAGATGCCAGCTTTTGACCATTGATACAAAAGCCACTGTGTCAAATTTATTTGTTGACCACTATTATGAATTAATGTAACTCTCACTCACAGGCTGAAATGACTAAGGTAGTGTTTCCCAAAATGTAATACAAATACCCTCAAGGGTTCACAAAAGATTTCAAAGGATAAACAATATAGCACTAATCTAATCATAAGTTTTTTTAAACAATAATAAGTTTGGGGAACAAGATCTTGACGTATTGTCATGAACTTTCTTTCTCTCTGCCTTGGCCTTATTTCGCTTGCTACTAGGTTTTTAGAATGACCATCTATAACTTTACAGTTTTTAATTAAGAAAAGCTTGAAGGAATACGTTGGTCAAGCCATGGCCTTGAAAGAGGTACATGACTTGCAAAAGTTTGGGACATACTAGCTTTGCAATTGACAAGTAAATTGATGTTCCAAATCTGGCTGGGTGAATTTCCTTCCTTCCTTCCCTTTTATGCGGGTGAATTTTCTTGCTACGATATCCTTTTAATCCGTAATACAATAATAAAGTGTAAAATTAAACTTAAAAATGACAAGAGCTATAATGGGTGTTCAAGCAAGTTTGGAATTGTTTCTAACTCTTTTTTTACTAACAAACTTTTGTTCTAAAATATACATTTTTGGGGAATCTTCCTCAAATTTTTAATTGCTATAAAAACAACTTTCACTTGTTTAGTAATGTTATTTGGTTTTACTAGTAAATTATTAAAATTTAAGTAAACAAGTTAATACATATTTATATAGGCTACAGCACTGACAGTAATGTTTACTGTAGAAGAAAAGTTTGTTAATCAAGGAGAGTACAAATGGTTTCAACAAAAAATAAAATGTTAAAAACAATCCAAATCTTTTTAAACATGCATATGGATAAAGAAAGAGCTGATATATTAAATTGGGTGTATGGTATACTCAACAAAGTTAAAAAAAAAAATCCTTTTGGTCAATTCTTATGCTAATTTTAAGTTAAATCTGGTAAAGTGAACCAAAGATACCAACGAACCTTCTGTGGTGAGCAGGTTGGCTGTGATGGTGTTGAAATCTGTGTTGTCTTTTGTGAGAGCCTGTAGGGCCCTCTCCTCTTCCCCCTCAGCCACATCATCTTCCAAGACAGAATCAGAGTCGGCCAGCTCAAAACTATCCTCCCCATCAGATGAGAAGCACTCATCGCCTCCATAGCCGATCACTTGGGACTCCTCAGCAGGGAACCGCACATTGGAACCTTTTCCTATGCGGGGTGTATGCTTCTTGTTTTTCAGGATACCCTGAAATAATATCACCGAGATTGTTGAACGAGGCAAGGGTGCAAACAAGGTGGGAGGGGGTGTTAAGGCCACGTGCACTGCTCCCCATTGTCTATTTTTGTATGAATAAAATAATTTACCAATTATCTACTGTTGAAAAATCAAACAAGTGTGACCGGTTGTGTTATTTCAACTTCTCCTTAGAGCACAAGGTCTCAATTTTCTACCTCTACATCAAGAAGTTGTTTTTTCTATCCATTTTTGGTAACTTTATATCTCTATAGTCAAATGGGGTGATTGGTCTCTTCACAAGCTTGCTTCCATCATCATGGCACATTTGTATTTTGGATTAATTTTTGGGTATGTCAAACTCCCGCCTCCCCCTCCTCTATTTTTAATTTTCAAGTTTCAGACTTTTATTGTTTAATATAGTGATCCTTTGCTAAATAATATTATTTTTAATATAAAATTGTTGTGTTTATTTATATTCATAAAATCATTTCTTTGTCTGTCATGAGCACTGTGTGATATCTACTGTGGGAATAGGTCTGAAATCTTAAAATTAGTATCCCCTGTGCATGAAATGTGCACCTCAAAGCCGAAATTTTACAATTTTGATTAAATTATTTTAAATGAATTTAAAACCAGGTCGGAAACAGTATAATGATTTTTTTTTTTTTTTCTGTATGAAACAACGGCTGGTACTTCTGCAAGTTATAGTATGTAAATATAAACATATTTGTTTTATAACTACACAAATCCTATTTAGATGGATAAGATGAAATAAAAATGTTAGAGCTGGAATCTCTTTGGATTCCCGGCCCTCTCCTCTTACCCAGAGCTCTTCATGATATCAAAAAGAAAAGCATGCCATGATGTAACTTGATCTATTTTAAGTGTGGTATTTATTTGTGTGTGCTCGCTTACTTCTAGAGGCAGCCAATGCTCAAAATTTGACTCTGATTGGCTTCAGTGTGTCAATGGTTTAACAAAAATGCGATTTTTTTGGTCTATTTTCTAGGAAGGTTTTGGATAATTTTTCTAATGCAACCCTCTTCACACTGTTTATATGATTTAAATCAATGGTTTGTCTTTTAAAACACTATATTATTCAAGTGTACATGTGTGTGAGACTAATATTTATAAAGTTATGATTCATGCCAGTAGGCCCAGGACCTATTGTTACAACAATCGTATATGCCAATAGGTCCAGGGCCAAGTGTTTCAACAGATGACCAAACCAGTTCACCCAGAGTGTTTCAACAACAATTGCTGCCTCACCTGAAGAGCAACCTCTGTCCGTCTCCAGGCATACGGCCTGTTGTACATGGCGGACAAGTAGCGACTCCTGCCTTCCCCTCCCACCCCTCCATTCTCGCTGTGTTCCTCTTTGGACTTGAAGCAGTTGGAGCAAAGGTCCTTCTTCCAGGCATTCTGCACGAAGTGGTGGCACAGGGCTGCCATCCTTACATAGCCATTATCGCTGCGCTCACAGTAACCTGTACACAAACAACACACACATATTAAATAAAATGTCTTTCAAGGATTACAAGGCATCCTCTGAGGGTTATTGGGCGTTTTTCGAGGGTTACTGGATGTCTTTTCAGGGTTACAGGGCGTCCTGAGGGTTATAGGGCATCCTCTAAGGGTTACAGGCCATCCTCTGAGGGTTACTGTGCGTCCTGAGGGTTATAGGGCATCCTCTGAGGGTTATTGGGCGTTTTTTGAGGGTTACTGGATGTCTTTTCGGGGTTACAAGGCATCATTAGAGGGATACTCTGCGCCCCGAAGGTTACAAGGCAACCTCTGAGGGTTATAGGGCATCCTTTGAGGGTTGCGTTTTTTGAGGGTTACTGGATGTATTTTCAGGGTTACAGGGCATCATTAGAGGAATACTCTGCGCCCCGAGGGTCACAGGGCATCCTCTGAGGGTATGCACTTTTATGCACAAAGGCTACCGATCTTAAATTTTCAAACCTTTATTGTGCAGTAGATATTACGCAATGCTCATGGCATTCAGACAAACTCTTCATTTTAGAGATAGTTAATATTTAAGCCTCCACAAAAAGATGTGGTCATGAGGACAAAGGTGTCAGGATCACAATAGCCAAGAAGATTGTCGAGGACAGGTTGTTCGAGGCCGGATGCATTTTTTTTTTAATATCTATGTGGTTTAATAATTTGCAGCTGTGATATTTCAAGCGCCTTACATATAGCCACGCGTAGTTCACCGATACATTGGTGTAATGAAGTTTGCCTACTCCTGTTGTAAACGGCGAACTCAATGTTTCCGTAGCTGTAGCTTGGAGTTTCCAACAGACTGGAAATGGCTCGCTGAGAACACTTATCGCAATATGAATATAATTTATATACATGATTATTATCACCATACTTGACTAAAGATATCAACACCTAACACGTTAATAAATCACCTTATTTTATCATAAGTGATATCAAACCTTAGAATTGTATATTAATAACTCGACTACCTAATGCAGAGCAAGGAATTTGCAAAGCAATAGGCTGCTAAATAAATCATTAATCATAACTTTTTATTCCAATGAGTTTTAGTGGTTGACACAATGTCACGTGATTAAGGATAAAGAAACAGAGCACAAAATTAAGTTTTACGGACTAATGCTCGGGCAGTGGCTTAGCTAAACCCTGGTTTTTAAGACCACAAACATTTAATACAAGAGACTAACATTTTGCATTCTGGATTAATGTATTTTTTTATTTATCAATTAAAAAGTTAATATCAAAAACTTCTAATAACACTTCCTTACAGGTTATACTCTTGAATAATTTCTCTTTAGATTATTATTTAATGTCACTACAGTAATTGTAATATTTTTATTTCAGCCATTTTGTGGCAACATGTTCTTATGTAAGTCAGACTTTAGGATGAGGCAGGTGGGTTGTGTGCTCTGCTGAGAGAAAATTTATTAGTAATATTAGCAACAATAAGCTTCAGTTTTTTAATAATAAAAACGTATTATTTTATAACTGGGGGTTAGAGTGATTAAACAGTATGAGTACCAATAGGCCTATATAAGAACCAAGCCAAATTTTAAGGTACAATTTTCAAGAG
>CABFVZ010000756.1:0-14708 GCA_902151445.1 Timema monikensis
CAGACAGTGACTCTAGCGAGAAGAGCTGATATCACCAGACAGTGACTCTAGCGAGGGGAGCTGATACCACCAGACAGTGACTCTAGCGAGGGGAGCTGATATCACCAGACAGTGACTCTAGCGAGGGGAGCTGTTAGAGAGTCAAGAGCACGGAGATAATGACAATGTTTCATGTCACGGCTATTTGTCGCAAGTCTAGGATGACCGTGCTTACATTGGCACCTTGTCAACAAGATCTGACCATCGTAGTCTCGTCCAGGGACCCAAATAGTCCGACAAGCAGCAAGTATCGGAGAAAGATCTGCCAAGATCCGACCCAAATAGTGCGACAAGCAGCAAGTATCGGAGAACGATCTGCCAAGATCCGACCCAAATAGTGCGACAAGCAGCAAGTATCGGAGAACGATCTGCCAAGATCCGACCCGAGTTGTCGGTTTCTCATGAATCCACGTATTTATAAATGCAGAAAGATTATATTGATAGACTCGACCTCGGTGGCCTTGAGGTATAAGGTGCTTGTCTCAGGTTCCGATGTCCGTGGGTTCAAACTCAGCCGCGGTCAACGGATTTCTCTCGAGCGATAAAAATATGTGACATAACTTCCTTGAGAAGGGAATTAAAACCGTCGGTCCCATGTCGATTGTGGAATGTAAAAATAACCCTGAAAGACATGTAAAATTGGTGGGGGACTTTCGCGCTCGTTCATAGAAATGATCATGTGCTGAAATAATAATAAGTAGGTTCAAAAAGTGTATGCTAAATACAAAAAAAAGTTAAAAAAAATGATAGAACAGGATCCAGCTGCCCGAACCACAAACATATATAGACCGACGAAGTGTAAAATTCTACTATGTATATTTACTTAGAGATCAGTTTCAATCTATGGTCAATTTGGAAAGAAATCAACCTTCTATCTCAAAAAATACACATTTTAATATGTTGCGATAGAAATTTTCGCATTTGGACTCATTCACATCGGTGAAAGTGGACTTACGGAGAATATAACACATCTTCTGAACTGTATGATTATATCAGCAGACTTACCAAACTCTTCCTTCACCTCTGACAAGACGTGTATTAATCACAACTTGTGAATGTGTGGAATACCAGGCCTCCACCGTGGTTCGGATCCCACGTTAAACTGTAGGTCCTCCATTTCATCTCACAATCACCCTACCATTACACATTAGCGTAAATGCATATAACCTGAACGGGTAGTAAGACGCGGTGCTAATAATAATAATAATAATAATATAGCTCAAGAAGAATCCGTCGACCCCGGTTGGGTTTGAACCCTCGTACATCGGGTCCTGAGGCGAGACTATCGAGGTGGACTCATAATTAAATACTCTGAAGCACGTGAGGGTACTATTTCACCCTATCAGAGGGTGTAAAGTGCACCATGGTGCGTAGTACCTGGCCCTTCCTCCAGTGTTCTAATAATAGGGCAGTTAACCCCTTGCAATTATCGACAACCTGATCAGGACCCTCCATTCGGGGGTAGGGGGTGGGGCTGGTTCACGTTTTACCAGGTCCTCCCGACACATTGAGCAGCCTGCTCGACTGTATACACACTGAGCAGCCTGCTCGACTCTGTACACACTGAGCAGTTTTTATGGCCAAACAACTTATATCTGTCCCCGGCATTTTCAATTACCAGAAACTTTTTAAATGAGGAGGAAAGATCCCGTTCAAATTCCACGACGCCCGTAACAGATATCACCACATCTTACTATCCGTTTGGGTTATACGCTTATGTACTAATTACTTTAATGGTTTAGGGTGTATTTAGAGGAAGTGTATCCACATTTGCATGAAGGGAGAGTGTAAAACCATATATAGACCACCACTACCTTCAGAACACCTGGCCAAGATTCGAACACCCTACCCGTATAAGGCAAACCAGACCCCAATCGAGCCTGACGTTCAGTCCGCATGCAGGTATGTTAACAGTGGATCCAGTCAGGCACGCTAACCGTGCGGCCGAACCCACCGGTCTGTACGAAATAAGACGGTGAAATTTGAAAGCCCAGAGTCCATTGAAATCGTACATATTTTTAGAAAATAAGTGAGTCCTTGCTCGGCTGATGAATGGTGTGGGCGTGCGGGAGTCGGGAATACTCCCCAGACAAACAGACAGACAGACAGACAGACAGACTGGTGGGTATTTTAGGAAGGGAGGGAGGGGGTTCAGTGATGAGAGATGCACTTGGAAAGAGTAGAAAGAGAACTTGTGTTTCAGCCACAGCACACAACATTGCTGTCACTGGTATCTGCAGGATAGGAGAGATAATAGCACTGGTATCTGCAGGATAGAAGAGATAATACCACTGGTATCTGCAGGATAGGAGAGATAATAGCACTGGTATCTGCAGGATAGGAGAGATAATAGCACTGGTATCTGCAGGATAGGAGAGATAATAGCACTGGTATCTGCAGGATAGAAGAGATAATAGCACTGGTATCTGCAAGGATAGGAGAGATAATAGCACTGGTATCTGCAGGATAGGAGATATAACACTGGTATCTGCAGGATATAGAAGATGACTTAGGCTGAGCTCTTACGAACATTCCATTGGTTCCATTTATTTGTAGACACCCGGTTTGTATTCTAGTACTGGTAAATGCTAGTACATTTCCTCTACACATATATTTATATGCTATATGTATATGTGTAAATACACATTAATTCGGACTAATTGGGGATCGACCCAGTCCGGAATATAGAAAATACGTACCTATACCTAAAATTAAAAAATAATCATAGACAGGATACTTACGAAAACTCAGTGTTAAGGTAGAAACATTTTCACTTTATTCAAACAATGAACCTACACGCTGTTTTTTGTCAGTCAGGAGTGCTAGCCGCTCGTCTAACCGGGCTGGTCGTACCCCTCCCTCCCCTTACACTATATCAGACCGTAGTACTACTACCACCTGCAATCCTCATTTGACCTTTTGGCGCGGGGTACGCAGTGATGACGTCACGACCCACCCCTAACCACCAGTCGTCGATATTACCCTCCCCACTCCTGGGTTCCTTACCCCGTGGGGGCGTTACCTCCTTGTTATCCAGTCGAGCATTTAATACGAGCTTCGGGACCTCGTTCTAAGAAACGTCGACCTAGTCTGGAGTTGAACAAGGCAACACCCACTCCGGTGGCCGCATGGTCTATGGCGTCACTCTCACAATAGACTAGACTGGGAGATCAGGGTTCGATCTCGGCTGGGTACACTGAGGGTGATTTTTCCTCAATTGTTTTCCACTCCCCCTCCACGCAATTGCGGGTATACTTCATCTAAATTCCACCTTCTTAATCCCTAGCTCATTAGAGTCCCGAACAAATAGTAAGACGCAGCGCTAAAGAAAACAACAATGTTTACAGAGATTCTTGGACCTTAACGATCTTGACCACGGCTAAGGACCAGGGGGGTCCGAGGGGGGAGGAACGGTTACACCTTAGCTCGGCTGGTACTAACACTACGGTACCAGGTTCAATCACAGGGAGGGTACTCTACTCTGTTAGCACCTTGTCTTACTACTCACCCTTGATGGGATATATATGAAGAGGATAGCTTTTGGGAAAATGTTATAGCATTTGCGTGGAGGAAGAGTGGAAAAAAAAATTAAAGAATAAAAACCTCAATACAACCCTATCGAGATTCGAATCCCGATCTCCCCGTAATTGGCGGTCCAATCTTTTGCGAGTGTGACGCTTTAGACAACAAGGCCGCAGCCAGCCAATAATTTCAGGGGGGGGGGGGGACACCCCCCGATTGTCGGAGGCTAGGACAAATTATAAATTCTGAAGTTTTTTTTATGGTGATACAGCCCCCTGATTTGTATATGTACCTTGATTTAGATATAGTTTGAACCATAAATAAGGCCAAATATATTTTGTTCGGGAAGGGGGGGGGGTGTACGCACGTCATAAATATTAGTTTAATTTTAGTGTATACATCATTATGAATAACAAAAACACAGAAAATTTTTTAACTGTGGTATTTTTTTAATCACTTTAAATACTCGAATGTGGGATATTTTATTCACAAAAGTTAATAAATACTGGTTCGAGTATTTCTAACCCACGTAAACATTTGGGAAAATATAAGTTTTTAAATATTTAAAAAATAAATGTATGATTTTAAATACATAACAAATAGCTAGAATACAGTTACATCGGTGATCACGCGGATTAAACGTCAGGTTATTATGGTCTAGTTTGCCGGTCTCAGCGAGGTCGGATTCTAATCAGAGACGGATTATCAGAGAGGTTTTTTTTTCCCTAAATGTTTTCCCTCTCTCCCTTCACAAAAGTGCGGGTACACTTCCTCTAAATTCAACCTTCCTCATCCCCAATGGTCTTGTGGTAAAGTGCTCGCCTCAGGACCCAATGTCAGTGGGTTCAAACCCAGCCGAGGTCAACGGATTTTCCTTGAGCGATAACAATCCGTAGCACAACTTCCTTCGGAGGAGAAGTAAAGCTGTCGGTCCCACGTCGATTGTGAAGTGTAACAGAACCCTGGAAGGTATGTGAAAATACTTTTCCTGGCAAAATTGGTGGGACCATTCGCTCTCGCTCATAGAAATTCTCGTGTGTTGATATAATCAGTTGGTTCAGAAAGTGCACGTTAAATATCTCAAATAAGTAAAAATAATTAAAAAATAATAATTAGTATATGTTGGTATAACCCGAACGGGTAACTAGATGAAGGGCAGATAATTTAATTTTTCTTTAACAAAGAATCGTTGTATGGGTTTGAAGGCTCGTGTCGCGGGCCACTAATTACACACCCCTGCTAGCGACGTTCAGATTATCTCGGCGGTCTCTTTGGAGGAAGTCCTATAACCGCGACAAATGTGTCTCCTCATATTCTCAAGGTAGTAACTGCTCCAACAACGCTCACTGTTTCTGTCTAACTTTCCGTACCAATATGGCGGCCATGACTGGTTTTTATTATTCTTTACTCACGCGCTCATTTATGCCAGGATCACGACCAACTTAACGTTAACTTAACTTAATGTAACGTTAACTTAAAGTTAACTTAACTTATGTGTGATCACGATTCACTTAACTTAACGTAACAACTCGAGCCAAACATCTCCATTCTCGAGTATGATCTGTGGTTTTGTACTATTTGTAAAGTGATGATCTGTGAATGTTTACAGTTTTCAATCAATATAATAAATATCTATTAATAAACTTTTTTGATATATTTAGTTCCCTATTTTAGTTTAATTATTTTGTTTCAATGTCCAATCACTAGAACTTACGCTAAAGAGTAGACCTTGGTCATAATACCAACAAATGAATTACTAAATAGCCCTGTTGACGTCACTCACATAATGATTGGCTGGCTAGATCACGTGATACCCTTCAAGTAACGTAAATTAAGTAAAAGACCTCCCAAGACATCTCTTACGTTAAGTTAAGTGCATCGTGATCGCTTCCATTTAAACACACGAGGAGGTCCTTTACGTTAAGTTAACGTTAAGTTGATCGTGATCCCGGCATAAGTTAATTTTAATTGGACGTTACGTTAAGTTAACGTTAAATTGATCGTGATCCCGACATTAACGATGAAGATTAACTTTCTTGGCAGGTCTTGTATTTGGTACTTTTTTCCTATACGTTCATAGCATTGATAACACTTCACTATATTATTTTAGTTATTTTAAAGGTACATTGATAATACCCATCATGAGTGAGAGATGCAGATCACATGACTTGACGTATGAACACGGAAAGTAGATCTAGTAACTTTTATAACTGTCAGATATGTCCCTTCGTGATAAAATTGTGATATAGATTACTCCATGGGCATTGCTAGAGTAGGTAGGCCTAAGGGAGAAGGGATATTCCACCCAAACACACGGTCAAGGTCAATGATAACATTGTCAGTCAAATGTTCACTTGAAGCGCTGCCTGGTGGCCAGGGATTCCTTTTCTTGGGTTTGGAGAAATCATGACGTAATCCCCTCCCCCCATACAAATAGTTTCTAAATTAATCCAAAGCTCAAAACATTTTGGAGGGACGTCCCCCTAAACTGACACTCGGTTGTGGGGCTTCGCTCCTTAAACCCCACTTGTGGGTCTCCCCTACATTTGAATTCACGAGTCGCCACTGATTTCCGGTAGCGTGAAGCAATCTCTCTCTCTCTGTTGCAATAATCGGCCATTACAGATCTGATAAGGTTTTGTTCGTTTCACGGAATCGTTTTGGACAAATTAAACAAGTCATGATAGCAAAGAAGATAGTTTAGGCCCAGATTTGTTTGTAATAAATTGAACAATTAGCATGAAGCGCGGACAGTTAAGATGGCGCGGTCTGTTTCCTCTTAGAACTATTCAAAACATCTGGTTCTTGTCGCGGATGGCGCGCGCCGACAACAATATCAAATAACCGGGATGCGCGATTGTTTCTATTAGAGCACAGAATATTAATGGTTTGTGGTGATCAGACAAAGGAATTATATCCATTATTATTTGTATTAATAATAATATTTATTTTACTTTACTTTATAATCAGGGACACTTAAGATATAATCTGAAACTAACGTAACCTAAAACAGCACATCCAGTTTTGCCGCCAGAATATACTGTTCGGAATCGAGGACGAACTCATATCCACACAAATATTCTACCCGCACCGGTGATAGCGTGGTCTGAGGCGTGTTTTCCCTACCTCTCTCCAAGCTAATACGTGTGTGTATTACCTCCCTATAAGTTACCCTCATAGCCCGTACACCTTGTATTAAACCGTTTGTAATATTGATATTTAACGTAGGTTTACTGATTTTTTTTTAAATCCTACAAAATATAATTCACTATTTCAGGCTGGAATAGAACCAAGGGTTCCTAGATCACAGGACAAGGGAATACATTAACGAAGGAGAAACAAGTCGAGTTTTGTGCTGGATTTGCCGCCAAACTGGTACAAAGGGAATACTAATTTACATATTTTTCTAGTTGAATTAGGAAAAGCACTTAACGTACACGTTTAAGAAAAAAAAAATCAAAATTGGTCTGTTCTAATTTACTGACATTTAAAACATTCAAAAACTTGTATGGCAAATTATATTATAAATGCTGCTCTTTGTCTATGAAGGGCACTTTTATTATAGAATATGTTAACGAGAAGCAAACATTTAATATATTAATTTATATTCAATGAATCGATGTTTTTGTTACTTGTTTTATTATTACACAGACGCACTAAACAAGAAAAATAATAGTTCACTTCTAAAATTTCCACTTTTGAATAACCTTGATTGACAACAATGTTCTATTGGCAACAATGTTATCTTAGTGCCCACCCTTCCAAATACTGATAACGCGCGCAGCGGCTATGTCGCCGTAGGACCGGCGTTTATCGGCAAGTCAATTCCCTTCCCTCTCTCTATAATGTATCAAAGATCATAACACCCCTACAATCCTAACTACGGTAGTTGTTCGCTATATTACATGTTGATTATCGTAATTAGTACAAGTACGTCGGTACTTACGTAATTGTTTCCGGGAGCCACGTAGCCGCGATGCGAACACCACTGAAGCCGAGAAAACTGTGGATCCGTCGGGTTGTTGGCGGTCGGGGAAAGGGGGGTGGGGTCTATTTTTAGATATTGGCATCACATTCGTCTGTGGAAGTTTCGCTCGAGGGCATTCGCCCTCCTACGGACATTGTTGGTACCAACAACGTCTCCCGACCTGATATTATCTTGGACCTTTTACTAAGCACTCCTCTTAGTTCCCTTTAATTTTCGAAATAGAAGGCTTCTCAGAATGTAGTTCAAACTAAAAAAATCGCATTGTTTTGATTAATATACTAGAATTAACATATTCAAGTGTGAGACACAATCACAGCTGTTGAAGAAGCCTGAAAATTTTTAATAAAATGACAACGTAATAAGTTAAACTAAATAGCACGTTTTATGATTCTTACACACACAATAAGGAGGGTATTATAGGTAATAAAGAAAATACTATACAGATCATCTCCATAGAAAAGTTTTGTGGCAGTTTATTTTTACATTGAATAACGTACAATTAAAGTTTAAATTTATCGTAGTTAATAGAACAAACTGTGCTTACCTCTTGTAAGAGTTAACAAATATAAAACAAATAGATGGACAATCTATTTTATCACTTTTGAAGCACACGGTATAAAATTATTTGTAAGAACCGCGTACTTACTCCTCCAATGCTGGACATTAATAGTCTACCAACATAAAAAATATAAAGTACTCTAATTTTTTTCTAAATTTGTAAATAAATTGTATAATAAAGAAATTAAACAACTAAACACATCATAGAACATTTTAAATAGCTATAATAACCTTTAGTGTACAGCTTATATATTTGCTTATTTTTTAAATGTTATTTTATTAATTACGTTGGTGCACCTTGAGCATCACGCATTTACCCTGGCAACAAGTAATTAGTAAACAAACAGGCTTATTCGAAACTCACTGTCAGAAGATTAATGTCTTTAATAATGTATAATTTACTTGTAAACTGTTATCATTATTTTTAAACTACACCTGGGAATATTTTCTAAACATATCAAACAAAATGTCATATTTGAATGCGCTAGAAGATATGAATCGACAGACAGATTTGTACAAGAAGAAAATTTCCAAACTTAAAAGATTTGCCAAGGACATTATTTATGTAAGATACTATTAATTAGATTACCGGCTTTGTGATTCTATAATTAAAAGACATGGTGAATTAGTCGAAAAATATATATCTACAGTCTGAAAATGTTAAAAGTTCATTTCGAGTCGTAGGACTGAGTTGTGAGACAGGTTTTGTTAGAAGGAAAGGAAAAACATGTATTAGGTAATCGGAAGAAATTTACCTGGGAATCATTTTTAAAAATACTCCATATTCCTACTTTAGTTGCAAAAATTCCTTGACGTTTACTGTATATTCATAAAAAAAATTAAACTAAGCCTTTATCTTATAATTTAAGGATAAGTTATAAGTAATTTAAAAAAACATTTCTTTATTAAACAAGACAAGGTTTTGCGGGTCAAGAACGTTTACACTTTCTTTTAAAAAGAGGTAAAAAAATTTTGTTTAACACTGCTATAATTAATAGTATACACAAAAAAGTCAACCTTTTATAGACTAAGACTCATTAATTTATAATTTAGAAAATATTTGCTTGACTCATCTATTTTACAGGGTATCGTGAGATGCAAAAGTCTACAGCAACCACAGTTTGAACATCCTGCTTTTTTTTTTATTCGCTGCAAACTCAAATCTTGCAAACGAGATACCGTATTATTTCTAAATATTCCCTTTATCAAACACAGATTGTACATCTTTTACTGAAATTATCATTACTCAAACACTCACACAGCTTTACTAAAACCTTTCTCATAAACTCAACTAGTAGCTATGCTACTAAAACATATTAAAACAATGTCCAACCAAAAAACCCTAATAGGCCTAAAACATCTCTTACGTTTACTAATAATAATTAGATAAAAATAATATTTTCTGTTTATAGTAAAAAATAACCAAGACTAGTCTAACTTTCCAAAGTCTATTAAAATTCATTAAAATAATGTTTTGAATGGACTAATACATTTAGATGTTTGTTATTTCCATGCAAAGTTGTAATGTGTGCATCTTGTGACCAGAAGTAGTAGGCCTAACTAAGAGGTTGTGATTCTCATTGTGACATTTTAACTATCTTCAGAATTAAATAATTACTTAACTAACTAATCAAAATATTGTAATAAATAACATTGTTTTGTCTTGTGTAGTTAATAGCCAGTGTTGCCAATGCCCATAAAAGTATTGTAGCTAGATTAGTACCAGTAAGTTGCAAGATTGTCGCTAAATGAAAAACTAAAAGTCGTCAGATGTCACCAAACCAAAAATGCACACATTAATCTGAAGGGAATGTGGACTGAAGTGGTCCCCGGATCAGGAACGATGTCATTGTGATTTGTGAAGGACAGATAGCTAGTTTAGAGCTCTTCTGTATACCGAAGCATTGCATTATGCATTCTTGCAGTACGGTAGCTCAAAAATCAAAATCTTACAGCATTAAAATTGAAAATGATGACCATAAACTTGACAAAAAACTAAGATCGCCAGTCGGCAGATTAGTCGCTAGGCACTAAAAATGAAAATTAGTTGTTTCAGACCTGTAAAAGTCGCACAAAATAAATCAATCCTAATAGATATGGGAATTAATATTAGTATTATAAGGTGTTCTTTCTTACACCGGGTCCATTCCTTTTGTCATTGAACTTAGACCGCCAATGCACCCTGTCCTCTGCCTCTTCCTTCCTAAGCACCTCTTTCCCTCAACCTTTCCTTCTTTGATGTTGTGCAGATGACAGTTCCTCCTAAGGATGTGTCCGATCCAGTTTGCCTTGTACCGAAGATTCACATTCAAAATGGTTCTAGGACTTGTTCATTTGTCCCCCTGTTTGTCCACCTGATCTTCTCACCCACTCTTCTTAGGACTTGTTCATTTGTCCCTCTGTCTGTCCACCTGATCTTCTCACCCACTCTTCTTAGGACTTGTTCATTTGTCCCTCTGTCTGTCCACCTGATCTTCTCACCCACTCTTCTTAGTACTTGTTCATTTGTCCCTCTGTCTGTCCCCCTGATCTTCTCACCCACTCTTCTTAGGACTTGTTCATTTGTCCCCCTGTCTGTCCACCTGATCTTCTCACCCACTCTTCTTAGTACTTGTTCATTTGTCCCTCTGTCTGTCCACCTGATCTTCTCACCACTCTTCTTAGGACTTGTTTATTTGTCCACCTGTCTGTCCACCTGATCTTCTCACCCACTCTTCTTAGGACTTGTTCATTTGTCACCCTGTCTGTCCACCTGATCTTCTCAAGTCTCCTCCAGCACCACATTTCAAACCTCTCCAAGTATAAATTGATTTAAGATATGTTCACCTTTTCTGTTTAGGAAAATGGAGCGTTATGTGACTATATTGTTCAACTCCAAGAGAAACTTCTGATCAGGATTCAGGAGCGAAGATTCTTGATGAAGAAATTGTATCAGCATAAGGCTTCAGTGGGTAAGATTGATTAAAGCTTACACTGTAAAACTTGATTCAAACGTTCGTCAAAAATAAAGAACAGAATTTGTTTGAATCGCGCAGCAATTCACTCGCTGTATGTTGATCCATGATGCATTGCAACTCTAACTTTAAACAGCTGACTATACACATATTTTATTTTCTAGTGCATAGACATAATTTTAGATCATTCTATCGATGGATGTTTTCAAACTATAACGCTGTGTCGTGGCTCAATCCAATACATAGATACACACTCTTTACATTAACGGGTTATTTCAAATCTCCCCACAAAGACCAATGAATCTGTCTGCTTTCTTATAGCTCTACAGCGCATGCGCACTGATTTGAAATGGTTGGTTCCGAGATTTGATTGGTTCTCATGTGCCGAACATCTTGGGCAGAGCGGACCGAGTAGAGATTAGTTGAACTTTAGCGGAACAGCTTGCGCCGATAAGACGTAACTCTTGTGATTGGCTTAGCGCTCGCCATGTGACCACGTTTCTGTTCTGTGCTAGTTTTTCGGCAAACGTGTGAATCTACAGTAAGGCCCAATTGGTTGGATCACACTTTCTGTCTGTACAAAAGACAAGACAAAGATAAGAAAAGAGATTTTAGTCTCCACACATTTATCGTGTGAAACGTAAACTAAACTGAGTCTGATGTTTTTTAGATGCCAGATTAGAATATTTGTACAAGTTCACTACAGTTTGTTTGTACATGCATACCCCGATATGACGAGATGTAAGGTTATTAACTTTGTTGTAAAGCGAATCATTATAATTCACTAAATCACAGAGTGTAACCTAGACACGTACCATGTCTGTAAACAAAACGAATCCAGCAGGAAGCCGGTAGTGTCATGTCACTAAACCGTTGTATGACCGAGGCAGCTATCGGACACTCGGGGTATAGTCACAGTTTAAAACTGTTGTATCAATGATGCAACTGTCGGATACTTGGGGTATAGTCACAATTTTAGCAATTTTAGCAATGAGCAAAGCGTTAAAAAATGAATTGTCGGAGAGTGTGGTATGCCTGTAATGTGTCTGCCTAGAAACACCTTGAACATAATAAGGTCACAATTAGCGCAGCTATACTTTGCTACATGCAGTTTCAGCTTTGAATGGAAAATTTAAAGTTGTTTGCAAATTTCGAGTTCTTTCTTGGTTAGCAAAAACTAGACTTGTTCCCTCCATTACCTGTATCATAAAATTCAATCTACAGGAATTTTTCTTTATCAGTAAATGCACAAATTAGCTCTAAGAATGTATACAATCAACCTCTCATCCTTGTTTTGTTCAACTTTTCATCCAATAATAAAAATAAAATTTTCTGTTTTCACACAACTATAAATCAACCAGTCTTTTATGTAATGTGTAAAGTGGAACTCACACTAAAAATATATTAATAAACAAACCATTACAGGAGTTTGCAGACATACTGCTTCATTTATATGGCTCACAAACATTTTAGAAAACAGTTTGTAACACAATACAAACTAACAAAATAATACCTATCTCAATACAAACTTATTATGGTATTATTTTTTTAGTACCACATCTTACTGCCATTTAGGTTGTTCACATATATACTAATTACGCTAATGAGTCAGGTGTAAGGAAGGTTAAATATAGAGGAAATGTATCCACATTTGCATGGAGGAAGAGTGGAAAACCATTTAGGGAAAACCACCTTCAGTAGACCCGACCAGGAAACTAACCCCGATCTCAATGCCGTCGAAAGTCTAGTTCAACATCAGAGTGACGTCTTAGACCATGTGTTCACCGAAGCAGTTATAATAATTGGGTCAAACCAAATAGTAACATTGTTCATGTGAAAACAGACTGATAACAATGAAAGAGGTGCATGTTGGGTACATCGTGATTGACGTTAGTTGTGTATTGTGTTTGGTATCTAGTTATATTTCCCAAGTTTTACGTTTTGGATGTATTTATAGAATCCGAGTGCCAAACTCAAGCGCACACACCAAAACACAACCTGGGGGTCAGCCCCCCTCACAACACTGGGGACACTGCCAAGAAACACGCTGCTAAGAAGAAATTGGCTGACGGGAATGGTACAGTACAAGTCAAAACATTTTGGTTTTGTTGCAGTAGAGCAATAGACTTAAACAAATAAAACTAGATAGATTACGTTCTGAGGTAGGCATATTTAACGTGCACTTTATGAACTGACTGATTATATCGACACACGAGAATTTCTCTGAGCGAGAGTGAAAGAGCCTACCAATTTTGCTGGGAAAGGTATCTTCACACACCTTCCAAGGTTCTTTTACACATCACAATAAAGGACCTACGGCTTTACTTCCCCCCCAAAGGAAGTTGTGCTACGGATTTTTATCGGTCAGTAAAAATCCGTTGACCCAAGTTGGGTTTGAACCCATGGACATGGGATCCTGAGGCTAGCACTATACCCAAAGAGGCTAGTTAGGCTAGTAGAATAAACCTCCGTCACATTCCAAATGTTGACGGGTGGAAGACTTGTGTTGCTTAATTAAAATCAGCGCATAACTCTGTCCTAAAAAGGTTACAGGTAGTCTTAATGTTACATGTCATTTATTTTGGTACAACTGCTCCTACATGTAAATTGTGGTACTTGTGGCAAAGATTTAAAATTTAAGAGGATTACAAGAAAATAGCTAAGTGAAATTTAATCGTTTTCTAAAGAGCCTGTGAAGAGTAACTCGAAGCCGAAGAAAACCAGTACTCCTAAAGCGAAGAAGATAGTTCAACCCATCACCTTGGACATGACGGGAAGGCCTGTGTTCCCGATTGTTCTCGGGGGACTCACCATCCACAGTTTGGGAGAGGTTAGCAGATCTTGTTCACATAAACCCTTGTCGTAAACACATTTTAGAGACCATGAAATGTAGGAACAGTTTCGCTTAAAATATCTGCTGGAAAATTTGTGAGTTTTTTTTTAAATCAACACTTAAAATTAATACGATCCACTTAAATAATATTTTTGATCCATATGGATCTAACAACTTGGCATTAATATTTGAATGCTTGTATATAATGTGCTGTGTGTCGAGGTTTTGTAAAAATTTACTCTACATGAAATGTGCAACCTTATAAGTAATCTGTGAAGGGACCTGCTTTCTTCAAGCCCCAAAAGGTTCCGACCCTTGAGATAGAGTTAGGCCCTAAATTACAATATTGTGATGACATCATTATCTTTAGTGATTTAATGTAATTATATTGTACTATTATATTATTGTATTATTATATAAGTACAAACATTCTAAAGATATAAACAGATAGATTAAAAGTAGGGATATATTTCTCAAATTCGAATTTCTTTTGGATCAAAAATAGAATCCTTGAATCTTTAAAAGTATAAAATTTATGTTTAAGCGAAAATATTTCAAATTTCATTAATAATATTATTATTATTATTAGAATCGCATCTTACTACCCGTTCGGGTTATACGCACTTACGCTAATGTGTAATGGTAGGGTGATTGTGAGATGAAATGAAGGACCTACAGTTTAACGTGGAATCCGAACCACGGTGGAGGCCTGGCATTCCCCACATTCACAAGATGTCTTGTCAGAGGTGAAGGAAGGGTTTGGTAATCAGATAAATCTGTGCCGGGACCGAGGATTGAACCCCGGCCGCCAGCA
>CABFVZ010000756.1:14986-28405 GCA_902151445.1 Timema monikensis
TTTGTGATTTTGTTGCTCTCCTAACTACACAAGTCAATATAATTCCTTTTACCTATTGCTTAAAATTGTTATATCGAGTTAAGGCCTTTATAAAATTGTATACAAGATACTTTTTTGAGATTTTAACGATCTTGACTCTCTCGAATACCACAGTACGGAAGAGAATCGAGGAATCAAGGAGAAAGTGAGTATGAGGGTGTGGAACCAGCGGAAACTCTTAAACCTAACTTGAGCCTAATCAACAAAGCCCTAGTTACCATCGGGATCAATTCCTCGTTTAGAAACATTGCCCAAGGTACCAGCTGGGGACTGAACCCAGGACCCAGGACCCGTAGGGTCGTACTCGAGTGTCCTGACCACCATACCATAGGGCCGGTTGCCACATAGTTATGGGTTATTGCGATGTTCAGGTCGTGTCGGACCGGCCCGACTACCACTCCGAGGAGCTCATCTTTCCCGTCGGCTTCTGCTCCAGTCGCATGTACGGGAGTCTCAAGGACCCTGAGAAGAAGTGTGTGTACACCTGCAAGATCCTGGACGGAGGATATTCACCCAGGTGAGTCCCGCAGCGATCAAACATCTGCACTATGATCAAGGAATGGCTGTTTTGAGCATGACTGTACATTTGTGCGTTTTGTGTCAGTTTTGAAATTGTGGCGGACAATGAGCTGGAGTACCCCCTGGTGGGCGAGTCAGCCAGCGACTGTCACACCCTCCTCTTGCATAAGATCAACCTGTCCTTGGGGTTCGAGGTGGTGAGCACGCGAGGTCGCGGGCCCGAATTCTTTGGTTTCTCTCACCCCACCATCCTCAACCTCATCCAGAGCTCGCCAGGCACCAGGAAGTGCGCCAGCTACAAGTGGAGCAGGTTTGAGGTGCGTGGCTATTTATTGAAACCTTCACATATAATTAGAGATTTCAAAACCTCGATACCTTTTATTCTCAGTGGTATTTAAAAAATCGATAATCTTTGACACCTCGATTCTTAGCTCTTAAATCCCGGGGAAGTAAAGCTCTGAGATTTAAATAAAACCTCAATATTGTGACCACTAATAATTTTTTTCTTGTCCTTTCACCTTAGTAACAGCAAATTGTAAATTTACTCAAAATGACTCTTGTCGTTCACTGATCTTGCTCAAATCAAACATGGCTGTACTAGTTTTCTCTACTATCTAAATAAATCCCGGTACAGTCCATAAATAAATAACATAGTTGTAATGTGAGTCTGGCTCAGGAAAGAAGAATGGACTGGTGTAAATGTTGGTACAAATGATGCAACTATTTAATTTTACCAGTTTCTCCTGCACAGCTCATGTCGTGTCTTAACCACCGTCCACACATCTTGGTTTGTACTTATTTTACTACCAGAATTCCACTCTATAGTAGGATTTTGATAGGAATGAAGTATTTCAGGTTCTTCATAAGAAAATTGAGCTATAGAGGTGCAACTTAGTAAACTTAAATAGTGGAAAAGGGGTAGGGGGCATACTTAAGTTTGACTTTCTAAGCAAGGGTATGAGAAGGGTAGCGTACTTAAGTTTGACTTCCTAAGTAAGGGTATGGAGAGGGTAGCGTACTTAAGTTTGACTTCCTAAGTAAGGGTATGGAGAGTGTAGCGTACTTAAGTTTGACTTCCTAAGTAAGGGTATGGAGAAGGTAATGTATTTAAGTTTCACTTCTCAAGGGTATGAAGAAAACTAATGCTAGTACAATTAATTGCACATGAATAGCAAAGCTCCGGAGGTAGAAATTATCTCTAGGCTACAGGTAAAACTACATCAAGTGTTATGTTTGTAAATTTGGACCCGATTATGAGGATTGAACTCAGCATCCTTGGCTTAGAGCACCACTGAGCTATCCAGGATTCGTCCTGTGTTCAGGGTCACTCTGCCTTGAACTACGAGTTAAGTATCACGCTGAGCATTGGTGCCCTAAGCCAAGGGTCACAATGTCGAGGTGTCATTATTCAAATCTAGGAATATTTTGCTAAGGGTAGTTTTTCCACAGTGGGACCACACCCTCTTCCCACGAGAGTACAATACACTCTCTTATTTGAGGTTAAGTTGCCAGTACTAGCACTAGAATGTATAGAGCTGCTTTGAGGGCCGCATAGTCTCAGGGCATCACTCTTGCAATAGACTAGACTGATGAAGACGGGGAGATTGGGGGTTCGTTCCCAGTCGGGTGGTTTTCCTAAAATAGTTTCCACGCAAATGTGGGTACATTTCCTCTAAATTCAACGTTCCTAATCCTTAACAACTTAGTGTAATTAGTATTTAGGCGCATAACTTAAACGGGTAGTAAGACCAAAAAGAATGTATAAGAGTTCTCTGTCAGGTCAGCAAGACGGGAGAACCACCCACGGAGGAGAGGGACGCAGCGCTGAGCTACGAGGCTCTTCAGCGCAGTATCATATTCGCCAAGAGCCACCTGCTGACAGCGAAGAAAGAAGAGTCTCAAGAGCAACTAATGAGCAATGCGAACACTACCTTGAGGGATCTGCTCATGTCGTAATAGAGAGCAGAGCAAAGAGGGTGGCCATACTACGAGACTACATCCTAAGAGACCGTTTATTTATTTATTATATGTATTATTTTATATTTGATCAACATAGGAGATGGCTCCTTATTCTAAAATTAATACTCCAATACCTTAGATGCTACTTAAAACTAATGCAGTTTACTGCACTTACATATGGGATGTTACACATTTTCCTAGCGTTTGCTTCGGGGCATGTTCTCTGTTGGCCGCACCGGACGGCTACATATTAGCTATCCTCTCAGACGGCGCCGGCTCAGAATGCACTTGTTACCAATTGTTCCGAGTCGTGTGGCTCTTTAGGCCGATCCAGTCATCCCTTCCAGGTGTCCCCTGTGATGTTATAGTACTGCCTGCCGGTGTACATCCTAGAGTCAAAGACTGGGTCGCAAAAGTGGTGAACATTGCTCGATGTTCTGGCATCCCTCCGACGCGACTGGGACTGGGAACCACAGTGCAAGTCCAGCGTCTTTACACTGTGCCTGTGTCTGTGCTGCTCTCATCTCCAAGAGCAGTGTGGACACAGATTCACCACCGGGCAAACGTATGTGTTTTAGTGGAGTTTTATTTAGTTTTGTGTTAGATTGGTCTGGTTTTGAAAATGGTCCGAGATTTCTTCAGAAAAGAGGACAAAAATGTAATTGTAGAGGTGGAAAAGCACCCCTCAATTTTTGACATATCTTCGCCAGTGTACCGGGACCAACATATAAGGACAACACACGGTAAGAGATCTCAGGAATAGTTGGTCGATCAAGTTAGTATTTTTTTTATCATCACTCTTCCAAAATAACACAGAATATTAAATAAAACAATATTAGAAAACTCTGATAACTGAGTAACGATCTATACTGCACATAAATTACCAAGAGATGCATCAAAGAAACACTGTATCCTGTGTCTGCGACTCATCACCACACGTCTTCGGTCACAGAAACGAGACGTGCCGAGGGAAGCCTACCTTTAATCAGACTTAGAGAGTGTTGAAAGAGTGGAGTGTTTTATTAGTACAGTGATTACCATTCTTGGCAATCTCCTTGATGGGAAACATGTTAAGTTGTATTAGTTATTTATTAAGTGTATAAAGTTGTGCAAGATCAAAGAAATGTCTTTCGTGTCTTTTCGACTGAAACATACAGAATCGTTTTACATAATAAAGACAATACCAGTGTTTTTTATAATAAAAAATTATTCAAATTCAAAAAACTTAGTATTATTAATACCTATCCGATTTTAAATTAATTTTGATTTGCTAAAGAGATTGACCTACATTCAGTCGGGAGGATAGCATTATAATGAATCTTTTACAAGTATTTTTTATATATATATATTTGTAAGAAGGTGTAGGAAAGGTGGAAAAAAAAAAAAAGAGAACTAGAACACAAAATAATATTTACAATATGATTTTCCTTAAAGAAACATATCTTCACATCCAATGTACATTTCCTGTGTCTGTCCTTGGATATTCGTTTCTTTTACATGTTCCTAACTACTTACCGACTTTGTTTTTCTGTTTCCTCTTTTAAGAAGTTGCGCTGCACGTTTCACACTCCCTCCTGATGAGTTTAGATAGAATGAAACCTAGGTCGGGGAATTGAGCAGTAACGATCAATTCTCTTCAAGTGGCAACAATGTACAGTGTGAACTGTGTTCTCCTTTTTCATTGTTAAAGCCATATTTTGTTTGTCCCTTTTATATGTTTTATACCTACGACAAAATATCTTAAATAGGGAAATGAGGTTCTCCTTAAAGAGATTATTAGAATGGACCTGAAAGAGATATGGTGTAATGAGGTGGACTGGGTAGAACTAGCTCAAGGTATGGATGGATGGCATACTCTTTTAAATGCAGCAATAAACTCTCGAGTTCCTCATTCTATAGAGTACATAAAGTCATAGTTAATTACAGCATTAGATTGCATACAAAAAAAATTCAATTTAGCTTAAATGAGAAGTGATGGAATGAAATTAATTTCAATCTAATTTAATATTATAAACTGTGGGTGACCTGGTGGTCTAGGGGTAAGGTGTCAGACTTCTGTGCAGGCGGCCGGGGTTCAATCCCCGGTCCCGGCACAGATTTATCTGATTTACAAACCCTTCCTTCACCTCTGACAAGACATCTTGTGAATGTGGGGAATGCCAGGCCTCCACCGTGGTTCGGATTCCACGTTAAACTGTAGGTCCTTCATTTCATCTCACAATCACCCTACCATTACACATTAGCGTAAGTGCGTATAACCCGAACGGTTAGTAAGACGCGGTGCTAATAATAATAATATTATAAACTATCCTTATTTTACTAACCAACCAAGGATATTCTTTTTGGATTATTACGGAAAAAACATTGGGATTCGCTGCGATTACAACCATCTGTTTAGGCCCTGTTTTACCACTTTAGGCACAAACAGGAGAGAGAAGAGCCTTTGTCTGTCTGTCTGTCTTCTTCTTCAGAGACTAACACTAAAAAAAAAANAAAAAAAAAAAAAGAACAGGTAGCAGCAAAATATATTTTCAGCTTTATTAATTATATACTCTGTGAAAGGCAAATTCAAGTTAAGAATTACAAGGAAATAATAAAAAGTACATGTGCAAAATATTTTATTTACATTATATACAGTACTTGGTACAAAAATATATAAAAACTTTATAATGGCAATTTTTTTTCCAAACAAAACAAACAAAAAAAAGTACATAAAAAACAACATATTTTAAGAATGACAAACATAACAATGCTGCCTGCACATCAAAAATAACATCTCTAAAATTATGTTTTTAGAAGTAAAAAAAAACCATAATAAAATAACTGTGATGGGGTTCATTGATTGGTGATTGCAGCGCCCAAAACAGATATAGACAAAGGGCTCATTTTACGAACAATTTTGAAGTTTCACCAATAATGACTAATAGTGACTTTGTTAAAGATGTTTTAGGCACATACATTATAACCAAATTGTAATGAGCGTGTACAAATATTATAATTTATCAATCAGACTCAGTTTATTTTACATTTTATCAATCTTTTATTGGTTCATCTCTTCACTATTCCAATACAATAACAATTTCAAACAACACTACCATGATACTAATATATCTCAACATAAAAACAATCCATAGGCCTTTAAGTCAAGGTAATATATTTACATGTAAAAAAAGAGCTGCCAATAATATGAAGAGTAATATTTGGTTGTTTTTGTTATTTAATACCTACTTGCTAATAAAATGTTCTTAAAAATCAAAAACCATACTTTTCAATAAATGTTTAGGAGATAGAATACTAAATAGATTGCACAAAACTAATGACTATTTAATATAATGCTGTCGCAACTCCAATTTCATAATAGTGGTTAGTGAGCGCTCTCCATCCCAGACTGTCCCAGTTTCACCAGAGTGGTTAGAGAGCACTCTCCATCTCAACCTGTTCTTGTTTCACCAGAGTGGTTAGTGAGCGCTCTCCATCTCAACCTACTCTCCATCTCAACCTGTCCCTGTTTCATGATAGTGGTTAGTGAGCGCTCTCCATCTTAACCTGTTCTTGTTTCACCAGAGTGGTTAGTGAGCGCTCTCCATCTCAACCTGTCCCAGTTTCACCAGAGTGGTTAGTGAGAGCTCTCCATCTCAACCTGTCCGTTTCATGATAGTGGCTAGTGAGCGCTCTCCATCTCAACCTGTCCTTGTTTCACCAGTGGGGCTAGTGAGCGCTCTCCATCCCAGACTGTCCCAGTTTCGCCAGAGTGGTTAGTGAGCGCTCTCTATCCCAGACTCTCCCTGTATCACCAGAGTGGTTAGTGAGCGCTCTCCATTTCAACCTGTTCTTGTTTCACCAGAGTGGTTAGTGAGCGCTCTCCATCCCAGACTGTCCCTGTTTCACCAGAGTGGTTAGAGAGCACTCTCCATCTCAACCTGTTCTTGTTTCACCAGAGTGGTTAGTGAGCGCTCTCCATCTCAACCTGTTCTTGTTTCACCAGAGTGGTTAGTGAGCGCTCTCCATCTCAACCTGTCCCTGTTTCATGATAGTGGTTAGTGAGCGCTCTCCATCTTAACCTGTTCTTGTTTCACCAGAGTGGTTAGAGAGCACTCTCCATCTCAACCTGTTCTTGTTTCACCAGAGTGGTTAGTGAGCGCTCTCCATCCCATCCTGTCTTTGTTCTGTTGTTCGTTTGTTCTAGACGTCCAGACTACTTTAGTCTAGCTCCACTCATTAACCCTATTGGTTACATTCTTTGTCCTATATTTTTTAGTTGTTCTTATAACTTCCTTCCAGAGGCCTGTAAACGATTGTTGTCTCTGATGGTGATGGTCCAGGTCTCGAAGGTGTACATCAAGATAGGAATGTAATATTTTATATACAGTGGCGGCTCGTAGCTAAAATTAGCGGGGGCGCTGCTCCAGAAAATGTTTAGCCTTTGTTTCAAAATTGTGTAAAAGGAAAAAAACATGCATAAAAAGAAAATTTATTCAGGAACTTGATAAAATCTTAAAGTAAATGAAACATGTTTTTTTTAAACTTAAATTGTTACAGTTCAAGCTTGATCTATTCATTTAAAAATGAAATCCATTCTTCTTGTTTTAATTTGCGCAAAAAGTTCAATAATTTTCTCCTTGATCTCTGGATGACAATTGAGGACATTTTTCTCCATTGAAAGTACTACCAACGCATTTAGTATTTCTGTTAAATAAAGGAACCGAAAAAAAAAATGAATCAAATAGAATAGCTGGAAGCAGAATAATAATCAATTCTACACTCTTCTACACTTTATCACATTCAAGAATATGGAACACGGTTTTGAAACACAACACACGCTGAGTAAAAAAACACTTCCTTCCACCATGACGCCAGAGCCGGCACTGCGAGAGCAACAGTGCTCTCTCTACCTGGCAGTCCTGCCTTCCTCCCCAAGGGGGACATGCGCATGCGCACAACAGTCAAACACCACGTTACTGGCACTGTGAAGCGCACAGTTTCATACAAAGCTTTTTTGTATATTTTTTTATAAACTAGGGATGGCTACTGAAGTACTTACATTAAGCTTAAGGAATATATATTATACTACAAAAATAAATAAAGAATTAAATTAAAAAAAGACTCATTATATTAAATGTAAAACATACAACAATGAGCTTCGATGTAAATTGTATTTATGTTAAGCAGTGAAGATAAACAAAGTGGTAATATTATTACATGAATGCAATGGTATTTTGAGAGAAACTGTTAAAACAAAATGAAAGAAACTTTATTATACATCGATTACTGTTTCCAGCCTATGACTTGGGTCAGTTTCTTATTCAAGCCACATATTATGTTCTCACTAGTGGCTTGTTAGGACTGTTGTAGCTAAATGAGAGAAACTGTTAAAACAGACATCTTCAAGCAATACTAAAATAGTAAAGTTGGGCCGGTACCACTATTTTACTAATCCAAAATTTGTATGAACTTAAGAGGAAATATAAATATAATAGAAATAGGAACTAAATGTTAACATTCTTTCTTATAATCCTTACATTCATACATTCAGTTGAGTGTTAAATTACTGGCTTGGGGTCTGGTTGTTAAATTATTCCTATGAAAAATTGAAAAACTTTTTTTTAAGATTTGAATCTCAAATTTAAAATTTTCTCAAATATCATTAGATGTGCGAGGGTCCCATTCCTTCTGAAAAGTGGGAGCGTACTGAAGATAAAATAGCATGTACTAGTGAACACAAAAGCCGAGCGTTGCAAAGACATAGAATCAAGACGGAATGTTTTACAGTTTAAAACACGATCTGACGACAATGACAGTGACATAAACTCTACACTATTTCACCTGATGGCATGGCAGAGAAATGAATCCCGGACCTAAGTGGGGGCACCCTCGAGTGAGAGCACTCACAAAGTTGATGCAAATAAATTATTTCACAAATTATGTAGTTTTGAATGGATCTGTTATATAGTTATGTTAAATATTATGTATTACGTAGATATTTAGTAGTTTCCTCTTGGACAGAAATATAAAGTAACCTTGGACCTAAATATACAAACTCACCAACACTGGGAGGGATAGAAAGTAACCCTGGACCTAAATATACAAACCCCATGACACATCTACAAACATTGTTAGGGATTGAAATACATATTTATTATGTTTATGAAGTGTACATAAAATTATGATCTGGTCTTCAATTCAATGTTTGATGATTAGGAAGAATTTGATAGTAGCCCAAGAGAGTCGGCGCTGAGGCCCAAGGGGGAGAGGCGCTAAGGCCGAGGTGGGAGAGACGACGCTAAGGCCGAAGGGGGAGAGACGACGCTAAGGCCGAGTAGGCGGGAGAGACGACGCTAAGGCCGAGGGGGGAGAGACGACGCTGAGGCCGAAGGGGGAGAGACGGCGCTGAGGCCGAGGGGGGAGAGACGACGCTGAGGCCGAGGGGGGAGAGAGACGGCGCTGAGGCCGAGGGGGGAGAGAGACGGCGCTGAGGCCGAGGGGGAAGAAAGACGGCGCTAAGACCGAGATGGGAGAGACGGCGCTGAGGCCAAGGGGGGAGAGACGGCGCTGAGACCAGTGAGTCGCTGCATCCCTGAATTGTCTGGAGAGAAAAAAAAAATGTTGATTTTAGATTATATGAAGTATTTAAAAATAAAGTGTTTATTTTATTAAAATGTTATATAATATACTATATACACATCTAGAGGTATATTTTAGTAGCAGCTAGTTCTGAAAGGTTGCTCCTTCCCCAAACCAAGTAATTAAGACGCGTCTGTGGATATGAATGTTTTGTTTCGGCAACAGCCTTCATGTTAGCATACAACAATACAGAACTGGAAACAGTAAAATAAACATTTCACAGCTTTACATACTTTGGGTTGGATCATTTTGCAATCTAATTTCATAATATGTACCTACCATTTTTCTTTTGAAAATTATATATATAAAAAAAAAAGGGTTTGAATCCAATCCATTAAAATTAATTTTAGCAAATGATACCAGCTTTGATTAAAAGGTTTTACAATATAATTATGTGATTATAACATTAAAATAAATGAACAGTTATGATTATATAACATATCACAATTTGCAATTTTTTTTTTAAGAATAATTTTTTTTAATTATTCATTACAATACAGCGAGATCTCTTAATAATGAACACCTTCTGAGTTTATGCTAATATTTTTAATGGATTCGGAAGGTTATATTCAGAGTAAGTGTGGAGGGAGAGTGGAAAACAATTTTGGGTAAAAACCACCCTCAGTACATCTGACCATGATTTGAACCTCATTCTCCTCATCATCAGCGGTGTTGCCTACTACGAGAGTATCAGGTTAGACTACGCTGCCACTGAGGCGAGTTTTACACTATTGTTCAAAGGATAGATAGTTACGACCAATGAATAAATACTGTACAAATTGCATAATACAAACAACATTATGCAAATGAAATTAAAAGTGAACAGTAGACCTTCTGTACTGTATAATAAGAGCAAACACATACAGACAACTGTTGGAACAGCCNCCCCCCCCAGCTCAGAAGTGGTGGGAGAGGAGCGCCCTTAAAGTACTGTAGTTAATTTACACACAGACGATCTGACTTTCCCTTAAGGGTTAAACCACACTTCACACAAGACAATGGCATTCCTAACGTTCCTAGAGTAAAATACCATAAAATATAGACTCCCCCACCCCCTTATTTTTGTCTGATATTTAGATATTGGTATACATTAGTATGCGTCTATAGCATATAGCAGTGTCCATTTCCGTTAATGGGAGGTTGTTTTCACCGTCAGAGCCCATGTTATTTTGTCGGAGTAATTTTAACTGTCCGTTATAAAGAAGAATTCACTATTCAGAGGTGTCCATTAAGGGAGATTTCACTATTTAACAAAGTAAAGCATAATCAAGCTATAGACAGTGTTAATTGTGTAGTGACAAACAAGTGAACGTTTAAATTCACCATATTTCTACCAATGCTGTGGAGTCGATATGCCAATCCTTCGAATCACACTTCACAACCCTCTATTTTACACTCATTACATATTTTATTATTAATTGTGTTTCTAGTCATATATAGCTTGATACACAACTCTTGTGTATGAATTATACCGATAATATAAATCAGACTAATATCGTCACAGGTCAGTTGATTAAAGTTAACTGCACATAACACATCAAATATATTTAATATACTATAAATGAAATTATGTCGAACACAAAACAGTACAGTGGTGATAAAGATTTGAATAAGTAAATATATGTGATAAATATTGTGATTATATGTATTGATAATTATATTCGTTAATTAATATAATGATAAGAATAAAGTCAAATAATATTCTTTTTATCATTAAAAGAAATCACTCCTGTTTGTTTAATCATATAAATTTTTTTGTTGCTTCATTCAACATCTTAATTATTATGGGTGGGTTTTTTTAAATTCATTTGTGCAGTTAAGTAGATTTTATATATTTACCCATTTAAAACTTATCAAAATATTGCGCAATGGATTACAGATGTAACATATCTAATTACTAACATTCAAACCATCTCATAAATAAATAATATAAACACAATAACACGATAAAAAAACAACTATCCAAAGAGTACTGTCAAAGAAAAAAAATACAAACAAATAACGTTTGAAAATAATGTAAAAAAACTTAACTAATATTTTATATTTCTTAAGTTTACCGAGTTTCAATAGAGTTGCCACCACTGTTTTTAGTTGTAAATTTACTGTGTTCTACAAACAGTTTGGAGAGTAACACAGAGGAATGAAATGTTATTTTTCACAAAATTGATTAATGTCAAATAAGTAATGGCATTAAAAAACAAAATTAGAAACCACAAGTTGGAAAACATAGAGCTTTTCAAGTAACTGAGAATTACTATGACAAAGGATGCCTACAGCACCAAATAATTAGGTCGAAGATCGCCATGATCAAGGACAAGGACCAAGGACCAAGGACAAGAAGCAGCTACTGCTGGCCAGCAAGTTGAGTTTGAAACTGAGGGAAATAGCGATAAGTGCTACATTCATTTGGACATCGCACTGTTTGGAGCAGAAACTTGGACTCTCAGGACGACGGAAAAGAAATACTTGGAGAGGTTTGGAATGTGGTGCTGGAGAAGACTTAAGAAGATCAGGTGGACAGACAGGGGGACAAGTGAACAGGTCCTGAGAAGAGTGGGTGAGAAGATCAGGTGGACAGACAGGGGGACAAGTGAACAGGTCCTGAGAAGAGTGGGTGAGAAGATCAGGTGGACAGACAGGGGGACAAGTGAACAGGTCCTGAGAAGAGTGGGTGAGAAGATCAGGTGGACAGACAGGGGGACAAGTGAACAGGTCCTGAGAAGAGTGGGTGAGAAGATCAGGTGGACAGACAGGGGGACAAGTGAACAGGTCCTGAGAAGAGTGGGTGAGAAGATCAGGTGGACAGACAGGGGGACAAGTGAACAGGTCCTGAGAAGAGTGGGTGAGAAGATCAGGTGGACAGACAGGGGGACAAGTGAACAGGTCCTGAGAAGAGTGGGTGAGAAGATCAGGTGGACAGACAGGGGGACAAATGAACAAGTCCTAAGAAGAGTGGTGAGAAGATCAGGTGGACAGACAGGGAGACAAATGAACAAGTCCTAAGAAGAGTGGGTGAGAAGAGAACCATTTTGAATGTGATTCTTGGGTACAAAGCAAACTGGATCAGACACATCCTTAGGAGGAATTGTCCTCTACATGACGTCATAGAAGGAAAGGTTGAGGGAAAGAGGAGCTTAGGAAGGAGGAGGATTCAAATATTGGATGACTTTAAGGAAAGCGAACATTCTGGGAGCTCAAGGAAGAGGTAAAGGACAGGGCGCATTGGCCGTTTAAGTTAACTGACAAGAGAAATGGACCTGTCGTGAAAAAGAACACCTAATAATAATACTATTGGTATTTAGATGAGGATGAAGTTGGCCTTAAGGAAGAAATTTATATAGTTTTTACACAACCCAATGACTCAAGGAGAGAAAAAAACAGTGGGGAGAAAATAAGATGTTTTCTAATAAGCCTGTTTTTTTTTAGTTTGCTTTTTCTTCTATGTAAAGGACTAACTAGCACATTTCTTTGATTCTAAGACGCGAGCGATTGTAAGACGCAACTTAATTTTTCAGTACCACCAACAGAATAGAGAGATTTGATTCCTTAAAAAAAAAAAATTAAGGTGATTGGCCCTTTTCATCTGGCGTGGAAATGCAGAGCCATGGGAACAATTGGTTATCTTCAAGAATTATTGTTTTGCAATTTTATTTTCGGAAACGGTTTGTTCAAGAATAGAAGCATGTCGATTAAGTTATCCTTTATATATACACACCACCTCTATGATTTTAACAGTGATCAAATATCGATAAAATTAACATCTTTCAATAGAAAACTGCTGACTTCATAACAAAAAATAAGAAAATGTAACAATTAATAAACATCGATACATTATCTTAGAAGCGGTGTTGAAAATATTAACATAAAACTTTCACTCATTCTCGAGAAAACTGATATTTCCAAATGTATGATTTTTCCGCAAGACCTGTCCGGTAGCTAGCGCCATCTACTGTTTCCGTGATCCGTCCGTTCTTGTTGCTCCGGAAAGATACTTTTGTCGGTTGTGAAGCCACGCCTTTCACCCTCCCGCCAACCATCCCACAAAATATGTTTTAGACTTGCATTCGACAGGGTCAAGGACCTTAAATACCCTAGATCTAAGAAATATTTTTATTACAAAATTCAATTGACTAACAATTGTACCTTATTTATCAGTAGGTATGTTATTCATCTCTTCCTTCTGAATCAAATCAAAAATGGAAAAAGAAATGAGATACTAAAAGGCCATTGGTTATAAGACGGACTTTGTTTTTTGTCGTTTAAATGGGGGGGGGGGGGGGT
>CABFVZ010000756.1:28415-48121 GCA_902151445.1 Timema monikensis
GGGGGGGGGGGGAGTTTATCTTAGAATCAAAGAAATACAGTATTTAAAGCCTGCAATTTAATGTCTCAAATTCACAAATTTCCAGCGTTTTTTTGGGGTGAAATTCCCTGTGTTTTCTGCGTGTGTGTGGCAGTCTTTATTCTATTTGTGACTTAGAATGATTTCACTCAAATGTACGTGTCGTTACAGTTAGGCCTGTTGTTCTGTCCGAGGGAGACAGTGGGGGGACCCCCTCATCACCTACTCACAGTCCCCTTGCTGGCAGACTTGGGGCCGATTGTCCGGTTGAAGAGCATGTTGGAGATGGCTATTACCGGCGTGAACAACTGGAGTGGGAAGTCGCTGTCGACAAAGAGAGGATCAGATTACTTTGGGAGGAATATTGAAGTAGCCAGTAATTTTATACATAATATGTTAGGAGAGACATGTGTAGATTAACAAGATAATAATTACTTTGTATATTTTAACTAAGTAAAATTCAAGGATATTTTAAATAGTGTTTAAGTTTATTTATGTTTAAGTTTATTTATGGTTTGGTGGCCTCGTGGTCTATGGTGTCACTCTGGTGTTAAACTAGACTGCCGATGACGGTGAGATTGGGATTTGAATTTCGGTCGAGGGGGTATCAAGGTATTTTCCCCCCAAAACGGTTTTCCACACTACCTTCACGCAAATGTGGGTCCACTTTATTTAAATTCAAACTTCCTTATTCCTAACTAATTATCATAATTAGTAGGTATGTGTATTATCTGAACCAGTAGTAACGCATGGTGCTAAAAGAGATAAGAACACTTAGCTATGGTTGGTAGCTCCAAGTCAATATAATTGGTTGGGAAAAGGGTTGGAAATCCAGGTGGAATGGAATAGAGATAAGGTCGAATTTTAGAAGAAATGTACTCATATTTGCATCAACGCAGAGTGGGAAACCAATTGAGGAAAAACCATCTTAGGCACACCTGATCGGGATTTGAACCTTGATCTCGTCATCGGCAATCTAGTACACCATAATGTTGTGTTACACCGCGTGATCACTGAAGCGGATTAATACGAGCAAAGTGATTTGGGGAGGGAAAAAACTAATTAAGTGGTAACACGAGAAAAAAAGTCCAAGAGAAAAAGGGGAGAAATATTTTGAGAACTAAACATGATTTAAGGCTGACGAGATAATATTGATGGTGAAAAAAAACAGCTTTTACTCTGCTGTAGGTGTCGCTAGCCTGAAGAAAATAATAATTATTTAAAATGCCACTAAATAAATATAATAACATTGTAAAAAATTAAGTAAAAATAATTTGGCACTACTGAATCCAACTTCCCGAGAAAGATGACACATTAAAGGCATCAAAATACTTATATATACTTTCTAATGAACCAAAGAATTTTAAGTTTATTCATAGTTTAAACATAATAAGTCAAATGGTAAAAATCAACTCTGTATTGTACACTTTGTGGTATAATTCTATGAATATATAAAACAGATGTATGGTTCCTACCTGGAGCAGAATGTTTTAGGGAACGCCAAGAAGGGCCCCCCCAACAGCCCTAGTTTACACCTCCACGGCTTGGTACCTTGACTTGTACTAAAGGTACAAAGTTCTACCCAAACCTATACACTGCCCAAATCTAGTCCAGCGAGATAAGATAAGCTACCTGCCCCACAGATTTTAGGACGCATCAAACACAAAAGAAAGATAAATCTTCCACGGAGCTTGTAAGCTGAGAGGCAAAGCAGTCCAAGGAGCAGTTTCAAAAGCGTTGTCTTTATTTTGTAGCAGTTAGTGAAAGAGTAAATCCACCAATAAGAACACGAGCGATACTTTCAACAAACTTCCTCCCTCCCCGACAGTATTCTGTACAAAGTATGCTCGTATCCAATCTGAAAGTAAATCTTGCTTGCATTTAGACTCGACTCAAATTCCTGAACCTTAATATTTGCAAACAGTGTAGAAACACTATAGGGAAGGGGGCCAAGATGAAAGGGAGGTTAGGTTAGACCTACATAGGAACACACAGCTCATCATCATCATCGACCGTTTCCAGCCTGCGGCCGGGCCAGTTTACTAAAGTGTCTCCATCTTCCTTCGTTATTTGATTCCATTCTTCTCCTCTCACTTGCACACATACTGTTATCAGTTTTATTTATTTATTTAGCACCGTGTCTTACTACCCGTTCGGGTTATACACTTAAGTACTAATTACGCTAATGGATTAGGAATTGGGAAGGTTGAATTTAGAGGAAGTGAACCCACATTTGAGTGGGGGGAAGAGTGGTAAACCATTTAGGAAAAGATACCCCCAGTTCACCCGACTAAGATTCGAACCTCGATCTCCCCGTCCTCAGCGGTTGAGCTCAACACGACTAGTTACCTACGCCACTGAGGTGGGTCTGTTATCTTTCTCACCTTCCTTGCGGTCTTTTTGAACTCAATTCAATAAAATATGTATAATTAAGCCTAATATTCAATTCAAATTTAACATTCAATAGTGTCAGCCTTTTTTTTAGGTTCAAAAAACTCTTAGAAATAGATTTTACTCCTTTAATAGGTGAAAGTGATCAATTTATTATTGACGGTGACGATTTGTAATTTAACTGTTTCAACTGGTCAATGGTAATTGACAGCTCTGGTTCTAGAGTAACCAACAGTTGTGAAAAGTTACAATCAAATATAACTCACCAAACTCCTGTCACGGGATCGGCTTCGTTCCCGCTGATGATAAATAATGGGAATAGTATGGAGAACACACAGCCACTGAAAATATTAAACAACAGTTACATCCAAAAAAAAGAAACAATTTACAAAGAGATTCCCTTTCCGAAAAATAAAAACCCAACTAGATATGTCAAACACAATTCTTTGATATTCTCAATTCTTACTGGTATCAAATCAAACTAAAAACTGTATTAATACCTAGCTTCTTAGCTTTCAAATCCCAGAAAGTGAAATTTCAGGAATTTAAAAGAAACGGCAATAGTCTAAATTGGTTTTTTTGATTGTGACTATAATTTTTGTTCTTTCTCTTTAGTACCGGCAACTTGCAAAAGTACGCAACTTGACTTGTGTTCTATAGATCTTGCACAAATCAAACATGACACTTATTTAGTTGTTTTTTTTGTCTGTTGGTTTTTAAATCTATTTTTAAATACATTCAAACTAATGAAATTGTTAATATTGTGTAATGTGTGGTCTAAGGCATCGCTCTCGGTCAGGAGGTCATGGTTTGAATTCCCGCTCGGGACAGTGAGGCTACTATTTCTTAGTAGTTTTTCCCTTTTTTCCCCAATGCAAACATGGGTACATTTCCTCTAAAATTCTAGCTTTCTTCCCCCTATCCCATTAGCATAATTAATGTATGTATATAATCAGAACAAGTACTAAGAAGTTGAACCGATGACACATATTTACAAGCACTTGGCATCTCCTGCTGGTGCAGTGCTAGCTTTGTTTTATGGGGCCCTCTCTTCCCTATGCGGGCGAGAGTGCCATCAGTTGCGCACCTGATAAAGTAGGAAGAGGGCAGCGACGTGAGAACGGCGAGCGGGAGGCCGAAGCCGAAGAAATACGGCCAGTTGTTCTCGATGAACATGAGTCGCCGATGTAACTCCCAGCCCATGTTGAACCATTTGTACTCGAAGGCGTAGAGTGAGTAGAGCATGCACATGTGTAGGAGACTCAGCAGGTCGCTCAGCACCACGATGGGCAACATGCTCACAATAAGACCCTGCCGAGTAGAACAGCCGTGATATAGAGGGGTCGTTACCTTCAACTAGTTATTATTATTATTATTATTACCGCGTCTTACTACTCGTTCGGGTTATATGCACTTACACTAATGTGTAATGGTAGGGTGATTGTGAGATGAAATGGAGGACCTACAGTTTAACGTGGGATCCGAACCACGGTGGAGGCCTGGCATTCCCCACATTCACAAGTTGTGATTAATACACGTCTTGTCAGAGGTGAAGTAAGGGTTTGGCAATCAGATAAATCTGTGCCGGTACCGAGGATTGAACCCCGGCCGCCAGCACAGAAGTCTGACACCTTACCCCTAGAACACCAGGTCACCAATTCAACTAGTTACTAACCACTTAATTACTTATAGAGGTATATTATACATATTAGCATCCAATGTCCATTTCGTGTATTTGTCCCTTATGTTATTACCTTTATATGTTCCTATCTTAGTGTCCTATTATTCTTTACCATTTTCCTTTTCATCCCTTTTGTGCTTTTTTGGTTTCCTCTTTTATAAAGTCATGTTACGCGTTTCACACTCCCTCCCTGATGAGTTTCGATAGAATGAAACCTAGGTCGGGGGATTAGGCGGTGGTGATCGATTTTCTTCAAGGGCCAAACATTACCTCTTTGTCCAGTGGCAGCAGTGTAAAGTGTGAACTATACTGTTCTTTAAGTTCTTTTCATCATAAAAGCCATTATGTGTTTGTTCCAACTTTCCTGTAGCTTCTTACAAATATAATATAATCAGCAATTAAAATATTTTAGGTAGAAAGAGAATACTCAAATCTTTAAGGGTATTTGAGGTCCAAGAAAGTTTCAGATTCAAAATAAATACACATTAAATAAAAAATTATCAATTGGAATTTGTTGTGGTCATATTTCATTGGGTTTGATCCCCAGCGATTCCAGAATCTTTCTGTGAAGCAGTTAGTCTGGAACGAGGTCAAATTCAGCCCCATGAGGACAAATGAGGAACTACTTGAATAAAGAAGTAGCGGCTTCGGTCGCTCAGTATAGCTCGACTGTGGGCTTTTGCCAAGTAGTTTTCTTAGAGCTTTAATTCTGCCTATAGGTTCAGGCCTGACCTAATTATAGAAAAAACTTAACAACCAGACCCCAGATCGATAATTTAACACTTTACTGAATGAATGAATGAATGAATGTTATGGTAAATTAATTATAACAACAGATGTTAACATTTATTGACTATTTTATTTTAAATCATGTTATTGTTTTTATATTTCAATAAATGGTTGTTTTTTCCCCAGGATTCGAGATAAGTAGATAAAATTAAGGTTTGGATTGGTAAAATAGTGGATTCAAACCAACTTTTAAATCTTATGTTTAATAGCTATTGACATGTGAAATCCACCTTTTCAATTCAAAGCAAGCTCAAATCGAATATATGAAATTTTCTCGAAGCCAAAATGAAGTGGGAAATTTTTTGTTGTTGGTTATTTTATGCCTAAAAAAATAATATTTTGTAGTTATTTATATAACATTATATACTAAAGTTACTATCACAGCGTATAATTAAATTATTTGATATTTTCCTTCTATATTAACATTAATTTGTAATGTATTTAACAGCTCCTAATGGCAACAATTGACTAAGAAGTGAGTATTTTAGCTGTTAATATTTTTATTGAAGAAGCTTCATAATTGTCGAAGCTAGAAATTTTTTCGAAGTCAAGTCGAAGCTGATATTAGTTTCAAAGCCAAGTTGAAGTTTTGAAGCTTCATACACCCTTACTAAGAGCTTAGGATACCAAAATGAAAGATTGTCAAACATTCGTCAACACAGTCGGTGAAGATATCAAGTTATAAACAGTGTTGGTGAAACCTACCTGTACTAAAAACAGCGCCTGGACTAAGATACTAAACAAGGTGTCAGCGATCAGTTTGCTGACACTGGACAGAAGCTGCGGCCTCCCTCGGCTGTAGCGGTAAGCAGAATCTGCTATGTCCTGAAAGGTATGTGTAGACAAGAAATAGGTTAACGAAGACTCCTAGATTGAGAAATGATTCAGATACTTGTGCACTATACCAGGGAAGTGACCGTACTTGTGCACTATACTAGGGAAGTGAACGTACTTGTGCACTATACTAGGGAAGTGAACGTACTTGTGCACTATACTAGGTAAGTGAACGTACTTGTGCACTATACCAGGGAAGTGAACGTACTTGTGCACTATACTAGGTAAGTGAACGTACTTGTGCACTATACTAGATAAGTGAACGTACTTGTGCACTATACCAGGGAAGTGAACGTACTTGTGCACTATACCAGGGAAGTGAATGTACTTGTGCACTATACTAGGGAAGTGAACGTACTTGTGCACTATACCAGGGAAGTGAACGTACTTGTGCACTATACTAGGTAAGTGAACGTACTTGTGATCTATACTAGGTAAGTGAACGTACTTGTACACTATACTAGGGAAGTGACCGTACTTGTGCACTATACTAGGGAAGTGAACAAAGAAAACATGTTACACGAATGTTACCGTTTAAAATTTGGGATTGTTTTATTTATTTTTTTGTCATCGCATCTTACCACCTGTTTGGGTTATTTGCATGTGTACTAACTAAGCTTGTGTGTTAGGGATGAGGGAGGTTAAATTTTAGAGGAAGTGTAACTACATTTGTGTAGATGGAGAGTGGAAAATCAATTTAGAAAAAACCCTCTCAGTACACCAAACCAACATTCAAACCTCAATCGCCTTGTCATTATCAGTCTAGTCTAAAATGAGAGTGATGCCTTAGACTATGCGGCCACCAAAGCGGGTCTATGTAGTAGTAGTGGTACTCCTGACCTGGAACCAGAGGCTGTTGACAATCTTGCTGAGGAGGAACAAAGGCAAGACCCAGAACACGCCGAACGTGCACGACAGGCACAAGCTCAACCACCGCCACACCGACTTCCCGGTCGAGGGCGAATCCCCGAACAGGAACAGCAGGAGGTACCTCAAGGTGGGCAAGAGCACCTGCTCGAAGATTAGGATGCTGAGGCCGAACACACCTCCGTTCAGAGCGCAGCACTGCAGCGTCCTCTTCATCACCTTTGGTTCACTGAGGAACAACACGAGGTGAGGGAAACATTCATTTACTCGGCTATATTTGTCGTAAGAAAAATTGTGGAATGATTAGAAATAACAATGTCAGGGTACAACGCATGTGCCTCATATTAACATGTAATTAGATCATGTTATTATTATTATTATTATTATTATTAGCACCGCGTCTTACTACCCGTTTGGGTTATACGCACTTACGCTAATGTGTAATGGTAGGGTGATTGTGAGATGAAATGAAGGACCTACAGTTTAACGTGGAATCCGAACCACGGTGAAGGCCTGACATTCCCCACATTCACAAGATGTCTTGTCAGAGGTGAAGGAAGGGTTTGGAAATCAGATAAATCTGTGCCGGTACCGAGGATTGAACCCCGGCCGCCAGCACAGAAGTCTGACACCTTACCCCTAGACCACCAGGTCACCCCTAGATCATGTTAAAATACAAAACAAATCTTGATTAGCATAATGAATCAAATTATTAATATTATTAGCACTGCATCTTACTACCCATTCGTGTTATACGCACTTACGCTAATGTGTAATGGTAGGGTGATTGTGAGATTAAATGGAGGACATACAGTTTAACGTGGAATCCGAACCACGGTGGAGGCCTGGCATTCCCCACATTCACAAGATGTCTTGTCAGAGGTGAAGATAAATCTGTGCCGGGACCGAGGATTGAACCCCGGACCCCAGCACAGAAGTCCGACACCTTACCCCTAGACCACCAGGTCACCCTGTATGTAAGTTACTTGTCTCAATTGTAAACTAATTAAAGGATTCTGAACAGTCTTGTGAAGGGGTGGGGGTAATTTGCATGGTTTTGGTAAAAAACAATCCATCTTATATTGAATATTTCAAGCGACAGATATTAAAAATTGTATCTTAATTAAACTCATTTAAACTTCTAAAAATTGAAAAATGACACCTGGACATATGAATAGAACCCGGGACCTTTGGCTTAGTAAGCCAATGCTCTAACCCTGAAAACCCAGGAATCGTTTTGTGCCCAAGGTCATTCTTCACTCATATTTTAAGGCACCAATGTGTGATTTCTTTTATTAAGATCATGAGCTATCAAATAACGCAGCCATCTTCGACTCGGTAGTTAGCTTATTGCTGCCACTTGTACAATTTTCAGAATATGATATCTAGATGGAGAATTCCTCACTAAAAAGTATAAATAATAGCTTCGGATATTTGATTCATATAAACTTGTTTAGAGCAAAACCAAGAAACCAAAAATGCTCTTTCCCAAGTTAAACAAAACATCCAGCAAATTATTGTTCTATGTTTTCCATTTTGGATCTTTATGGCCCTCAAACTCTGTTCTAGTGCCTAAAAAGAGAAGACAAAGCTTCAACGATCCGCTTAAAGTTGAATTAAACAAGTTGTATTAGTTTATATAAAAATAAAACGACTATCACAATTTTTCCTTTTCTTTTTAAAATTTAACGAATTAGCCCCGAATGGGTGGTAAGACGCGTTTTTTTACCTAGTCCTACTTCCTTTCCAGGTAAATTTATTTCAAAATATAATTTTTATCAACTTTTTTTTTTGTCACTGCATCCATTGTACTACCCATTTGGGTTACACGAATATAAACCAACCATGCTAATGTGTTAAGACATTATAAAGGATGAATTTAGCATAAATGTACCAACATATGCATGAAAGTAGAGTGAAAAACCATTTAAGAGAGACCACCCTCAATAAATAATGACAGGGATTCGACCCATGACCTCCCCAGCTGAGGCAGTCCAGTCTAATATGAGACATATGAAGATCGTTTGACCATTTAAGCGAATTATTCACAATTTAAATTAGTTTTAAGTTTAATTATTACTAGCACCATGTCTTACTACCCGTTCGGGTTATACGCACTTACGCTAATGTGTAATGGTAGGGTGATTGTGAGATGAAATGAAGGACCTACAGTTTAACGTGGAATCCGAACCACGGTGGAGGCCTGGCATTCCCCACATTCACAAGATGTCTTGTCAGAGGTGAAGGAAGGGTTTGGTAATCAGATAAATCTGTGCCGGGACCGAGGATTGAACCCCGGCCGCCAGCANAAGTTTAACATAATCAATAACCCATACAGGCAGTTTAAGTACATAGAATTAAAACTAAACAATACAAATATATATTTTTAGGTAGATTGTGCACCACAAAAAAAAAAAGTAGGTTTCATTAAATGTTGAGCGAATTGAGCTATCGTTAGTGCTTCACCGCTGTAAACTTTATAAACATGCCAGGACGAGGCTGACTTGTGGATTAAAGTCTGTACATCCCTGCTTTAGTTTCAAGTTGATATCTAAACTAATATTGACAGAAGGCATTGGGCTTGTCATTTTCCCACGGAGAGTGGCGTTTATCTTGGGGTTACGTAAAGAAACGACTTTCAACAAGTAGTAATCAAGAATAAACTTGGCTGCACCAATAGCAAGCTAGCACAAATCACGGCGTCTGCACGTTACAGACTTAAAGGTAGAATAGACCAAGTCAAAGGTTTATAAAAGGTCTTACCTTGAACGAGAACTCAAAGCCACATCTTTTGAGATCCATAAGGAAATTATTTTATTGTTTATTTGAAGTGTTTAATGTGCACTTTCTGAACCGAATTATATCAGCACATGATAGTTTCTATGAGCGAGAGCCTACCAATTTTGCCGGGAAAGATATGTTCACATATATTCCAGTTTTTTTTTTTACACACCACAATCAACATGGGACCGACGGCTTTACTTTCCCTCCTAACGAAGTTGTGATATGGATTTTTATTGAATTCAAGAAAAATCTGTTGATCCTGGCTGGGTGTGAACCCACGAACATCAGGCCTTGAGGCAAGCACTTTACCACAAAACCACAGAGTTCAACTTTAGGGAATTGTAATCTATATTATGAATTCACATTTGGCTTAACTTATGAAATATAAGCCAAATGCCATTCACAACACAACAATCATATTTCCCAGTGATTACTTTTGTAATAAAGACTATAGCATCTGACTTGATTGTTTTTAGCACCGCATCTTACTACCTATTCCACGCAAATGCGGGTTCACTTCCTATAATTCAACCTTCCCAATTCCTAATCCATTAGCGTAATTAGTACTTAAAGCGTATAACCTGAACGGGTAGTAAGACACGACGCTAAATAATAATACTCCTACCCATTCGAGTTCCACGCCTGTGTACTAATTACACAAATGGGTTAGGGATTAAATAGGTTTAATTTAGAGGAAACGGACCCACATTTGCATGGAGGGAGAGGTGAAAACTATTTAGGGAAAACCACCCTCAGTACACCCGACTGGGATTTGAGCTCTGATCTGCCCGTTACTGGCAGTCCAGTCTAAGTTATTGCAAGATTAACACACTAGACTGTGTGGCCATCGAAGTGTATCTATTGAAATTGTTCAGAGAGGAGGCAAGTAAAAGGGGGGTAAATAAATAAAACCATAAATTTTAAGTTGTACATTCTAAATACACAATTTTTTTTCTACTCAATAATGTACCGTCAACAATTCTAGGCCTAACTTTCAATAGGTAGCATGTTCATAAGAATATGCAAGTTAAAGGAAAACTACCAGGAACTTTACAAGTACCGGTACTGAAATAGAAATGATGCTATGGTTAGCACAGTAGTGAGTCTTAGTTTGACTCACGGTTCATGTCTCTGAGACAGTTTCGATGAGCTGTCTTTGTGCAACATGTCTTTTCTCCTTGAACTGCTGGATTCTTTGTTAGGGGAAACATTCTGCGCTCTTTCTTTGATGTTTTTGTCAAGGTAAAATATAATTAGAGTTCCTTTTAAACTGTCGATCAGTCCTCGAAGCATTGCACGTGCTATTGCCTGCAATCAAGACACAAGTACAGGCAACTTAACTAAATGGAAACAATGTTTTTTTCCATTTCAATAATGGATTAAGTATGAAGAAGGTGGAACCTAAAAAAATGCACCAACACTTGTGTGGATGGAGAGTGGGGACCATTTAAGGAAAAAAGCAAACCAGACTAAATTTAAGCTTGATGATATGATCCCATGACTGGCATTTCATGTTTTAAGCTTAGCTTATCTAAAGTTAATCTAAACTGCCTTTTACCACCACTACCACTATTGTGAATTGGGCATTTGTCGATGCATAAATCATTATTTGTGATGCTGTACTTTTAACATCACATATAAATTGGGTAACTATAGTTATTTAATAACGTGATCTTGTAATAATATACATTTCCTTGGGTTAAAAGTGTGTAGTTTGAGCTCCATCTAGGTCACAGGTGCAGGTAAAATAATTTATAGATTTAAAGAGACTATTTATAGATGTGATTCAATAGGGGAAAAGAAAATTACATCCTAAGTAAGTAGTCTCCAAAACTTGTTGTTGTTACCTAGCGGTTAAATGTTAGCAATGATTAAAATAGTTTTCGTTTGTAATCAAGATAATAATCAAACAAAGCACACTTACTATAACGTTTTCCATTTTTTATTTTATTAAAACCTAAAATTGTGAAGACAGATCGTACGTGACATTCATTCCTACAAAGCCAGCTGATAGTCTGTTTCAATCAAAGACTTGTTAATAAAAGAATAGGGTGTATTATTTATATACAAGAGTCAAAGCAATGTTAGTTGCACCATATTGCCCTAAGCGTTGGTGTAATAAGTAAATTCAAGGTTCGTTTATTACATAAATATCTGGTTAACTAGCCCACCTTAAAGGCTAGTAGACAATAATAATAAAATAATCTTTGCGCATCTAAAGAGACGATACATAAAAATTGTTATGTTTGTATTTAGTTATTTCTTTATTTAACTATAAAGTATACAATACACAATTGAGTGGAAGTTGTTAATTATGTTTATAATGATCTTGTTATAACTGGCTACTAAATGCGTTATTTTTATATCTTAGAGAAAGAATCATACAAAATGTTTTTAAAATAAAACATTTTTTATTTTAGTCTGTCACATGTGCATGATATCCAGTGGCGTATTCTCTGGGTATGCTAGTCCTGCACCGCATACCCAAAATTATATGGACTAGTTTTTTGTTTAATTCAATGCGGTCTGTGTGAACTGTGTAAACACTAATGTTGGAATTGTTAATAAATATACATGTAATGATTTATTAATTTTAAAACTAATATTGGTTCATATTCCAAGAATACTGTGTTAAGTAATTCTTCTTCCAAAAGGCTCTACTTTCACTATAGGAAACCCAGGGCTTGCTACTTGAAAAACGCAAGGGAGGCTCTAATGACCTTGCCCAATGTCGAGGGGATGGCAACACATTCCTTTCCGCTTGACCATAAATAATTGGCCAATGAGCTCAGATTTTCACAACCCGGGTCATGCTGTTCCTGTGAAGCAAGCTAAATAACAAGTATGACTACCATAAGGCATTATAAACATGAATTGAAGATATTTTGCGTATTATGGGTAGATTCTCTTTAAGCATTCTCATTGGCTGATACATTGACTGCCTATACTCAACCCCGTGCCTAAAAATCAACTTTACACATTTTGTACGTATTCATTATGTATTTATAATGAACACTTTAGTTAAAATAGTGCGTTTCAATTCTCTTTGGCACTAAGTATTATGCAGTGTTTGTTATTATTTATTCCCATCTCAATCTTGGTTTTCTTAAGCGCTGTCCAACTGTGGATGAAGGTGTAACTAAAATATAGAGCATTCCCAACCATCTATAAAATTTATTCCCAGCACTCACTGACAATTATCTAAGATAACACTGGAAACCCATGTTTTGATAACAAAGATATACTAAAGGTATAAACTGTCAAAAGTTAAGAAATATGGTAATTTATGGAGTTTACATTGTTTCTAAGTCGGGTGGCTTAATTTTCAATTACGAGTGTAACGTACCAAAAATTGAGACCGAAAAAACCTTCGGCTATCCTCTAGACTTGAAACTGAACTATGAAAACAAGAAAATTGTGGTTGAGTTTGGTCAAAGAGATGGAGTAATGGGTATGATATGTTTTTTTTAAACTTTTTCTATAACCAACCAAATTGGAATGTAAGAGTTTTAAGTCCAAGTAAATACTACACTTACTTATAAATCCCCCCTTTTCCTTGTTTATTTTTATAAAACCTTTAACATTAATGACACCTAAGAGCTGAAAATCTGTGCTAACAAGAGTCAATGTTACTGATCTTAATAAAATACATGAAACCACATTTGGCCATGTAGTACCCAAGGCTGGCACACTACATAACCTTTGGCACTCCCTTAAAACTAATTTATTATACGCAAACTACTGGTTATTGATTGCTATCAGGGGTTTTAGGCCTTTCCTAGTGTCTTTTTATAACAATCGCCCAGATGAATGGATTAAATGTTTAACTCATCTAGTATTGTTTTTAGAGTTTGTCTGTGGTTCAAAACCTGGATGGGTGTCCTGGGGATATTTTTTCAAATTTATTTCCCCAATCTTACTCCAATGGGGATGTTTTTTCTAATTTATTTCGCCAATCTCATTCCAGTAAATGTCGTCACATTTCTTCTTAATTCTACCTTACTCTTCAATGCCTCATTAGGCCTAGTTTAATTAAGTGTTGATAACCAGGATGAATGGTAAGATGCGATACAATAGGAAAAAACAACTAAAGCCTAACACAACCCTCATTATTTACTAATCAAATTTGGGTCTTTTGTTGAAATAACATCACTCAATGCGTATAACCCGAACGGGTAGTAAGACGCGGTGCTAATAATAATAATAACATCACTCAATAAAAGAATCACTTGGCTTGTTTGGTGTTTAAGGTAGCGTTTAGAAATATGGTAAAATACTGGTAAACTTTTTGAAAAGCACTTTCTTGATTGTTTTGCATCTTTTGTAATTAATTTTACCAATATTACTTGCTCATTAATAAGATAATATCTATAAAATGGAGTGAGCAATATAGGGAATAAACCATGATAACTGTTTCTGCAAAGCTGGTAACTTTAATGTTACAATGTAATTCTGTGTACTTTCAGTTGGCCATGTTTTAACGGCTGTAAACGGCATACCAGCGACCGGTAGACAGTTGGACGATGGAAGGGATGTATTTGACATAATTAATGAGAGAGAAAACTTCCCTTTGAGCTTAAAATTTGCTCGTCTAAGGATGACAACAAATGAAAAGATCTTCTTAGCCAGTATGTTTTACCCGCTGTTTGCAATTGCGAGCCAACTCAGCCCTGAACCAAGGTGCTCTGGAATAGAGGTCCTGGAAGCCGACACTTTCAAGCTGCAGTGTTTCCAAACATTGACAGGTATTTGTGTGCTCTAATAACTATTTACCTCACGTCAGATAAGTTATCTTTATTTTATTCTTGTTTTGGTTTATATTATTATTAGAACCGCGTCTTACTACCCGTTCGGGGTACACCCACTTACGCTAATGTGTAATGGAAGAGTGATTGTGAGATGAAATGTAGGACCTACAGTTTAACGTGGAATCCGAACCACGGTGGAGACCTGGCATTCCACACATTCACAAGTTGAATTAATACACGTCTTGTCAGAGGTGAAGGAAGGGTTTGGTAATCAGATAAATCTGTGCCGGGACCGAGGATTGAACCACGGACCCCAGAACAGAAGTCTGACACCTTACCCCTAGACCACCAGGTCACCTTTTTGGTTTATATTTACAATGCTGGTAGAATTTTGTTTCTATGGTTATTTTTTTAATTTGAAAAATTGTTTGCTCTTAGATTGAAGTAAGTAAGGCCTACTTAATATTTAAAATGAATATTATCCTACATTATTTTCCAGAACAAATACAGGAACAAAAAGACCTGCTGGTCTAAAGTTTATATTGAGTACACTTGTAAATAGAAAAAGTTTTTATTGTAATAATATCTAGGCTACTTCATACTAAGTAGGTGGGCCTAAACCTCATTCTATAACCTGCTTCGGTGGCCGCATGGTTAAATGCGCTACTTTCGCAGTAGACTGGACTGCCATTAGCGGGGAGATCGAGGTTAGAATCTCGATTGGCTGTACTGAGGGAGGTTTCCCAAAATGGTTTTCCCCTCACCCTCCATGCAAATGTGGCTACACTTCCTATAACCTTTCTAATATCTAAAACCATTAGCGTAATTAGTACATAAGCATAAAACCCAAACAGGTTGTAACTAAGACGCGGCGCTAAAATAAATTCTCATTCTGTGCTCCTGGAAAAATAAGTAAATTACTTTTATTGATTGTTTGGTTATGATTTTTTCTTTATAATAAGTTTAATGGCATTAACATTTGTTTTGTTTGTGTGACCAGGAGTTAAATTCATGGTGGTCGCAGAGCCAACACAGGCGGGCTTGGACATATTGCTCAGAAGAATTTATGAACTCTATTCAGACTTTGCACTCAAAAATCCGTTCTACTCCCTGGAGATGCCCATCCGTTGTGAGCTCTTCGATTCCAATCTCCAGAGCTTGCTTGAACATGTCGAGAAGACTGGAATAAGTAACGTGTGAAATAGAGAATATCATTAATACATTGTGATACAGAATTAGAAAGAAATTCCCAAGACGAGAAGATCCTCAGTGAGAAACAGTAGTGGCCATATTGGTTTACTAATGGAGGGGAATGCAAGTAAAATGTCTCGTTCTTCTTATGTGTTCTTTATAAACTATAAACAGAACATGGTTGTTAAAATGGTTTCACTTACATTATGTAAATAAAGGACAATATATAATTTGTATCCATCCATTACTGTTTCCAGCCTGTGGTCAATTTTTTATTCAAGACCCATATTTTCCACTAGCAGCCTGTCGTAGCTCCATATGCCTTATAATTCAACTTAATACTAGGACAGGAACAATATCCAGTCTCCGATCGTTAATTTATCAACGTGAAAGGGTAACTCCATAGAATTTATATCCACCACTTAGAGAACGGTGAACATATCAATTAAACCTTGGTCTCTTTATCGTCAGGTAAGAACTGGATGACTCCAAGTCATGCGCTTGATAAAGACACACCATTACGATTTTTTAATATCACAAATTAACGAAAATGTTTATTTTATAATTCTAGTCATGAAATTTATGTTATGTTTAGTTCTATGGATATAACATACCACAAGTTGTGTGAGATAATTTATTATTTGTCATTAAACAGTTTATTCAGAAAAGTTATCTCTCTTATAGGGCCCCTAGATGATCAGTTTTACTGTCGTTATTAATAAAGTAATAATTCATACTGACAGCCCAACTGGTTGTGTAGGGGCCCTATAAGGCAAACCTCTTTTCACTTGCGTTATCCTCATTACTCAACATTTTACCTTTCTTATGTTGGCATCAAGGTTGTAGCCAGGAGGGAGTTTTGGGGGTTCAAACCCCCAGCGAAATTTTATGAACAAAATATATATGGCTTTATTTATGGTTAAAAACATATCAAAATTAATATACAAATACTAATTAGGGGGCTGTGTTACCATAAAAAAAAAGCACCTCTAGAAGCTAGCGGGTTATTTCACCATGAAAAACAAAACCACTACAGAATGGTTCTGGAATTGTTTATCATTTAGAATTTTTTTCTAGCTTCCAGCAATTGGGGGATGTTCCCCCGCAACCCCTGAAATTATCGGCTGGCTACAGCCTTGGTTGGCATCCAAAACTAAATTTTTATCTTTTGCTTGTAGAGTATTGTAAATAAATACACAAAATATACTTATAATATTATAAGTAATAATGTGCTTTATACATCACTCCTAAATCTGTTTCAACTTCACTCCTAGGCTTGGCTAACCTTCACTCCTAAGTCTGTTGTGTTTGGATAAGCACAAAACGCCTTAAGTAATGACTTTATACTTCAATGCAATGTTGATCTGAGCCGATGTTTGCATAATCACAACTTTGCAGGGGTTTTCACGAGAGTTTTGAAGCCAGTTGACGTAATGAGAGGGTCTGCGTTCTGTTCATGTAACGTTGTTCGTTTCCAACCTGATGCATTTTTACATTATTGCTATAGTTTATCTGCGGTATTTAACGTGCACCTTCTGAACCGACTGATAATATCTGCACACGACTTACTAACCAACTTAAATCTAGAAGAAACACAACCTTCAACCAGTTAGCTCATCACTGCGATAGGTAAAACCCACATTTCACCAATGATACATTTTCTGGCCATGCCACGAACCGAACTTGGGACCCTTATCTCGGTATCTAGACACACTACAGGTTGAGCTAATGTGATGTATCATTTATAATAAAAAGGATAAGATTTTATTCATCATCTTTAAACAAGACCGTCGGCTGCTTAGTTCATTCTTAATTTATCAAACATAGAAAGTATTGTAAACATGAATATTTTGTTCTGCCTCAATATTATATGGCTCTAGAGGTTTCTTGTGCCTCCTGACTCGAACAAGAGGCTCTAGAGGTTTCTTGTGCCTCCTGACTCGAACAAGAGGCTCTAGAGGTTTCTTGTGCCTCCTAACTTGAACAAGTGGCTCTAGAGGTTTCTTGTGCCTCCTGACTTGAACAAGTGGCTCTAGAGGTTTCTTGTGCCTCCTGACTTGAACAAGATGCTCTAGAGGTTTCTTGTGCCTCCTGACTTGAACAAGAGGCTCTAGAGGTTTCTTGTGCCTCCTGACTTGAACAAGTGGCTCTAGAGGTTTCTTGTGCCTCCTGACTCGAACAAGAGGCTCTAGAGGTTTCTTGTGCCTCCTGACTTGAACAAGAGGCTCTAGAGGTTTCTTGTGCCTCCTGACTTGAACAAGAGGTTCTAGAGGTTTCTTGTGCCTTCTGACTCGAACAAGAGGCTCTAGAGGTTTCTTGTGCCTCCTGACTTGAACAAGATGCTCTAGAGGTTTCTTGTCGGAAGATAATGAGCAGTTCACCCTGTGAGGGCTCTTGTCTGTGTACTGATAACCCTTCCTCTGACGAGTTTACACACTCACTATACTATTTTCACCCTTGAAACATTGGCTTGTTTTTTAATATCACCTTTTTCTCGTTTCCGACTCTAAATGAAAGTTTGCTTCCAAGGACTTTTTTTAATCTACCTGCAGGACTCCTGCAGGACATTTTCGTGACCAAGACAAGTAGCCTGAGTTGTAGACGATTTAAATATATGAAAAATACCTTTACAAAATAACTACGTCAAGATAAAAATAATATTGTGACGCTGTAAGAATATTTTTAGAACTATTTAAGGAATTCATGGTTTTTGTTTTAATAGTTAGATCGTAACAGTTAACTGAAAGAGAGCGAATATAAAGCTTTTCTTCATAAGACCCTGCAGTTTTCCCAGCGGTGATATTGAGTGTAGTTTACATAAGGGCAAAATTAGAAAAAATATATTTTTTTTTCTCAAAATTGGCTATAAAGATTTTGATTAAAATTCGTATTCAGGCTCCATTTATCATCCCAAACAAAATCACGCATCTCATTTATCTGAAAATATGATTTTGATGGTACTTTACATAAGTGAAAATATACAGTTTTGATAATACCATCAAAACTCTTTAATAACTTGTCATGTCAAAGTTGTAGAACTCATCAAAGTAAATTACTTTTATTTCTAAGAATGTTTTATAAAATAAATATTTTCCGCGTTATAGATATATATTCTTTTTTAAAACGCGCTTTGGGAAATGAGGAGTTAAAAATGCACAGAACAAATAATATGTTTCTGAAACAGTGTAAATTATTTTATGTATGCTATTTGGTAAAATGCGATGATCTTTTCCTTCATTGTGTTTACATAATATCAATAATAATAATAATACTCAGCACTACGTCTTACTACCCGTTCTGTTTATATACGCTTTAATTACTCTAGTGGGCTAGGAATTGCAAAGGTTGAATATAGAAGAAGGGAACCCATATTCGCGTGGAGGGAGAGTGGAAACCATTTAAGGAAAACCATTCCTAGTTCACCCAAATGAGATTTTAGCCTTGATCTCCCCGCCACTGGCAGTCTAGCTCAATACGAGTGTTTATATGACAATGTATGATATTTGGTTTCACTTATCTTACGAGTATATTTTAATATAAGAGCGAGAAAGTCTGAGGTTCACCGTACCACTCATCTATATTCTAACTTTGTCATTTCTAACCCATCAATGTAAGTATGAGCCTGGACGTGGAGCAAGAAAAAAATTCCCAACGAAGGCGATTAAAACACAATTTTCCCCACCATTTTGTTCAACCTGAAGAAACACAATTTCCCCACCATTTTGTTCAACCTGAAGAAACACATTTTCCCCACCATTTTGTTCAACCCGAAGAAACACAATTTTCCCCAACATTTTGTTCAACCCGAAGAAACACAATTTTCCCCACCATTTTGTTCAACCTGAAGAAACACAATTTTCCCCACCATTTTGTTCAACCTGAAGAAACAACATTTTCCCCACCATTTTGTTCAACCCGAAGAAGCACAATTTTCCCCACCATTTTGTTCAACCTGAAGAAACACAATTTTCCCCACCATTTTGTTCAACCCGAAGAAACACAATTTCCCCACCATTTTTTTCAACCTGAAGAAACACAATTTTCTCCACCATTTTGTTCAACCTGAAGAAACACAATTTTCCCCACCATTTTGTTCAACCCGAAGAAACACATTTTCCCCACCATTTTGTTCAACCCGAAGAGGACGCAAGAAAAGGCCAGTGTTTGTGAACTTTTTATAGCAAAACGTTTTTTTCGTCCAAAATAAATAAAATATTGTTCCAGTACCAACATAATAGTTTAATTTTTCTCACATGGTGATAATCAACAGTTGTTGAACGTGTCGCGAGCACGGTGGCAATAAAGGGCAAACATTTTAAATGAAGAGAAAAAAGTTGTCATTAAATTACAGAACACCTTTGACCAAGGTCGTAGCTAGCCAATAATTTCAAGGGGGGGGGGGG
>CABFVZ010000756.1:61095-76894 GCA_902151445.1 Timema monikensis
CCCCCCCCCCCCCCTCCTATTCTCGGCCAAAACACATCCTGACAACCATAGACCCACATTTGAAAGGTAGGGGGGGACAAGACAATAATTTTGTTTACAATCTGTATCTGAACAATATTTCATTGACTATATTTATTGTGTTCTCATTACAATGGACTACTTACTATATGATAGAGCATGTACGCTTGTTTTTGTGCTTGAAGGCTGGTCTGTTTTCCTCAGACAGCCGGGTCTGCCTCAGACCAGACATAAACCCACGTAATCATTCAGAAGACCTTTTATAAATACAGTTCTTGGAAGAGCCTTGCATCTGCGTGTCGTATACAAATTTAACACTTATACACACGACCCTTTCCGACATGTGTCTCTCATATTGTGTCTCTCATATTGTGCCTCTCATATTGTGTGCAATACAGTGAGTTTACTACTCTGAGTATGAATATTAATAGTATGTTTAAAACAAGGGATTTTAATACGTGGGGTGGAGATGACAAGGGTTGATCTTAAACATCTTCCTGAGCACTTCAGACTGTGGTCTGTTAGGACTGTTGTCAACACTCATGTTGATCGTGAACAACTTCATGACTCCTTCAGACCGTGATCTGTTAGAACTGTTTATCAACACTCGTGTTGATTGTGAGCAACTTCATGACTCCTCCAGACCGTGGTCTGTTAGGACTGTTTGTCAACCCTCGTGTTGATCTTAAACACTCATGTTGATCATGACTCCTCCAGACCGTGATCTGTTAGGACTGATTGTCAACACTCGTGTTGATCGTGACTCCTCCAGACTATCTGTTGAATCACTCTCATGCAAGTTTCGTGGCTGGGTATTTGGCCCACATGTGACTCAGCTGTGACATAGATCCATATTCCCCTCAAACCCAGTCCCCCCAAACAACCAATAGGAACAACAGCAACAGAAGACAAAAAACTAACACCGAAAAAAATATATGAAAAATGTGTAATGCTTTGCAAGATGAAAGTCTTATCCTTAAATGGCGACTACCAAGTATTGGAACATTTAGTCGCAGCGTAGCCCTAGCGGGGAGCTGAACCTATCGTCTCTCAGGTCCATCGTCCAGACGTGTAGTGCAGTCCAGCGGTACCAAAGCTTTTAATGGAGTGTTTGCTTTTTTTTTCGAGTGACCTTGCTCGTTACGCGTATGTAATAATTACACTAATGTATTAGGGATGAGTAAGGTTGCATTTATAAGAAGTGTACCCACATTTGCGTGGAGGGAGAGTGGAAAAACCACCCCCAATACACCCAACCTGGATTATAACCCGTATCACCCAGTCATCAGGCAGTCCAGTCTATTGCTAAATGACGCGTTTGACCGTTCCATCATCGAAGGAAGGTTTTTCAGAATTTGATTTGACTCAGAAGAACTTTAGTTGACGACGAGTTAATCTTTGTTTATTTGTTTTTTGTTTTCTCTCGTCAAGAAGAACCACAAGTTTTTGATTGATTCAAGGATGTGTAGTAAGCACGTGTGAGTGAGCGAGAAGGTGAAGAGGGTGCAGGGGATGAGAGTTGTGAATGAAACAGCTTCACGTCAACTTATTCGTCTGTGCTCTGGACGACGGCCTACACACGCGAGCGAGGCTAATAATACGGACCCCTTCATTCATAAGATGTTTCCTGGCTGAGACTCAAACACACGGCTACGTAATGAGGAACAAATGAATGAAGGAAAGAAATTTAAAAAAAAACGAAAAAGTTTTACCCGGAAAATATCGTGACGTGCCGAGATGAGCGGCTGAACGAACAAAAGAGAAGCGTTACGCGAGTCCAAGAGAGAAGTGAATCGTAGCGCGATTGTTTTCTGGCAGGCGATGAGAATATTCAACGCTCGTGGGTGGTTAGTATTTCCCGGTAAAGAGGAGAGGATGCGGTTAGCCCCGCGTCCCTCGTCACCTGCCTCGATAGGAGTACATGTTTGAAATCCACTGGCGGTTTCTTTACTCCCCCTCCTCTCCTGTTCGCCCTACTCTCCTCCCTACATCACTCTCTCTCTCTCTGTTCTCAATGGACCGCCCGCGCAGGCTGTTTCCTCGGAACTGATTACTAACCAGAAGGAACCAGAACTCCTCGCATGTCGCGATGATAGGCGAGAACGCGGCAGGAGATGATTCAGGAGCTCAAGAGGAGGAGGAGACTACACTTCTCAGGAAATCCGGTGACGAAGGACCCGCGTCATCGCGCCGTCTGCAGGAGGACGTCATGAGGCGGCCGCTCAGTCCGGACCGCGGTCTTGAGGAGGACGATCGTGTCGCGTCTCTCGTGGTCGAGAGCTGTCTCAGGAAACTGATGGGGTTCAACAACAACGTCCCGGAGCACGCCGATGACGTGGCCAGGTTACTGTCGGACACTCACCGGAGCTGCGGGTTACTCACCGGTGAGCAGTCATCGCCGCAAGCGAGTGACGAGTGCGTGGTGACGGAGGTGTTGCGTGGAATAGACGATTCATCGGCCCGCGCGGGTGACTCGACGCCGGGAGAGATCCGGCAGACCTGTCCGGGGCCGCAGCTCGACTACCGGGCCCCTCGCACGGTCTCTCCAGAGGAGGAGGACCTGCCGTCCTTCCTGTGCAGTCTCTTGTTCGGGTCACCCGCGTCTCCCGCCGACCAACATGGCGCCATGGACGCTGACGAGCAGGTGTTCGCGAGTGCTTTTCAGGAACTTGGACGTGACTTCGGCGGGCAAAGGACGCAGGACGACGGGCGTCCAGACAGTGCGGGGGGTGGGCATCCGGGCGGTGATGGGGAGGCGGCGCAGGGCGTCGTGTGGGGGAGTGACGCGAGTGCGACAGAAAGCGTCGGGGATGTGCGTCAGGATGGGGGTGAGGGGAGATTCCAGGACTTGCGCGGACAATGCCTCCGCGGTGACGCCGACGCCCGACGCTGCTCGTGATGACAGTGACGCTGACAGTGATGAGAAGGACGACGGAGAAAAGGATTCCCTTGTCCTGGTTCCTTCAGGTAAACATGCACAGTAGAACTAGGCTTAGAAGTTACCTGGCACTAGACCTACTAGCTACTTGATACTAAGCCTAATAACTTACTGATAATAGGCCTAATTGATACCTGATTATAGGCATAATAACTACCTGATGCTAGGCCTACTAGCTTCTTGATCCTATGTCTACCAGCTACCTGATACTAGGCCTAATAACTTACTGATAATAAGCCTAATAACTTACTGATACTAAGCCTAATTGATACCTGATTATAGGCATAATAACTACCTGATACAAGGCCTATTAGCTACCTGATACTAGGCCTAATAACTTACTGATAATAAAAATACTAGCTTCCTTATACTAAGCCTAATAATTATCTGATACTAGACCTAATAACTTACTGATACTAGGCTTAATAATTTACTGATAATGCACCTAATAGCTTACTGATAATAGTACTACTAGCTACCTGATACCAGGCCTAATAACTTACTGATAATAGGCCTACTTGATACCTGGTATTAGGTCCAATAGCTACCTGATACTTGGCCTGCTACCTGATACTAGATTTAATAACTTACTGATACTATGCCTACTAGCTTACTGATAATAGTTCTACTAGCTATCTGATACTAGGCCTAATAACTTACTGATACTAGGCCCAATAACTACCTGATACTAGGCCCACTAGCTTCCTGATATTAGGCCTACTAGATTCCTGATACTAGGCGTAATAACTACCTGAGATTAGGCCTAGTAACTATCTGATAGTAGGCCTTAACTTACTGATACTAGGCTTACTAGATACCTGATACTAGTCCTAATAACTTACTGATAGTTGGCCTACTCGCTTCCTGATACTAGGCCTACTTGATACCTGGTACTAGGTCCAATAGCTACCTGATTCTAGGCCTAATAACTACCTAATACTAGGCTTACTAGCTACCTGATACTAGGCCGGTTGTATAAAACATGTTCTAGAAATAATGTATCTTTAATATTTTGAGAAATAAATATAAATTCAGTGTTTATATTCATTTTTCCTAACTCTTTCATAGTTAACCAAACATGTTTTGATCTCTAAACCTGCCATGGTGGATTTTATTTTTGATTAATTCTGGTTCCTTAATTTGTTGCTGGTTAGGCTTACCTAAACCGTTTTGAATGTGAATTTTCCGACAGAAGTTTTCCTTGTCTTTTCTTTATTAAAATAATTGTAGCATGCATACATCGAGAAATAGGTTATTTTCTTCATAATTTGCTGGCTAATTTGGAAATACGCCATTGTCTTATTTTAGGCCGATAGGCCTGATTAAATGTGTAATGGTTTTGACTAAAGAATCAACAAGGAATTATACATATTTATAGCGTTGATAATTACACCTACAATAGACTACATTATTAAGTACTGAATATGTTGACAACAATATATTTAGTATTATTGAAATATTATTATTTTACCATAAAAATTGTTTTAGAGAACTTTAAAAACTTGTATTAACTTATTTGTCTTCAAAGTGGTAGGAAATTACTCATGCGATTAGGCTACTTAAATATCGTTCATAAAATTTAATAATATATAAAGCTATTGATCATAGTCCAAAACTCATTTAAGAAAACACTTTGTTAATAATTAGTTACTGCTATTGATATTTAAACCTGAGTTATATTATATAGAATATAGCTATAGGATCCTGAATTTGAAAGAGTTATTTAAAGAATATAAGCTACTTGTAAATAATTGAATTTATAACAATGTTAAATCGTTGGTAAAATATTATTTTCTTAAATTCTGGGAATTGTTTATTATTAAGATTTACTATAAACTCTAATCTTTTAAATGGTTCATATTTTTAACATTTTATCATCCAATAGTAATTGGTTATATTTATATGGTTATGCTTTTGTCATTGCTATCATGTTTTTAAGTACTTTCTTAAGACTTAAGCACTTTAATAAATAAAAATTGAAAATTAAAAATTTAATTCATTATTATTCATATATTTCTCTAAAGAAGCAAATATATTGTTGATGGTTATTCGTATTATTGTATGGGAACAAATAACTTTAGTAATACAAAAGAATTAATCAAATTTATATTTGTAATTAAACTCCATATTAGTTAGAAGTGCCTAGTCTAATACACAAACTGAATATTTCGCTTAAAGTTGTATTTTATTTCAGAATTATTTGAATTAGTTTGGAGAGCAATTTACATTTTAATCCCCGTTATTGAAAATGGGTTAATATTCAGCCCTATAGATAATATATAATTCTTATAACCAAAATCAGGGTATAGGTTATGAGTCCGATAACTTTTTTTGTTTAGTTAATAAGAACTATTTTAGTTTTGTTCAAACTACAAATACAAATAGTTTTTTTATTAACTACTCCTCTTTAAAAATAATATCAATTATACCTACCGGTATATTCCCTTATAGGCTAATATATTTTAATAACTTAACTTTCATATTTAACAAATATTCAATCTGTGTTATTATAAATAATGATGAAACCATTTAAGTCTAAATCTACTAATTATATTAAGTTAGTTAATATAACAAGGACGCATTTAATTGTTTACAAACATCTGCCCCGCGTCTCTACTGAGGAACTAATGAGATAATTTCAATTCTCCTTCCATTGAATCAGATATAAGATCAAGACCTCGTCATAGTTCGAAAACTAACCGTTTATTTACACTGACAGAACTTACTCACCAAACCATACCTAGGTATCATAGCGTCATGGCGAGTTCTCACAAGTCAACTTTACAAACGAAATGTTTTGATGAGACACAAAACATTACCAATTGTTCATTTAGGATGTAGCCGTATATTACATTATTTAATTAAGTAATAAATTAATACTAAATATTTCTAAAACCCTACAAAAAGACTCAACATAATAATGACAACACTCTCATTTCAACACTTTGTTTTAGGTTTTTAGATTTTTTATTTTACTAATTAAGTCTCATCATTCATTATAATAAACAAACTGGTCACATAAGTTATAGAAATTAAAAATTAACTACGATAATTCTAATGTTTACTTAATTAAGTGCCAGACAGATCTAAAGGTTTGGCTGATGGAATAAAATCAAGTAAAATAAAATGCGTCGACATAAGCGGAGTTAAAGATCTTCATATCAGCATCAGTCTCCATATTTGATTGAATGTGACAAGTACTAACCACGCGTGTTGTTGCAGGCCCGGCAGAGTGAGGCTAGATACTAACCACGCGTGTTGTTGCAGACCCGGAAGAGTGAGGCTAGATACTAACCACGCGTGTTGTTGCAGACCCGGCAGAGTGAGGCTAGATACTAACCACGCGTGTTGTTACAGACCCAGCAGAGTGGGGCTAGATACTAACCACGCGTGTTGTTACAGACCCGGCAGAGTGGGACACCCACCACGTCCAGTCGTGGCTCAACTGGTGCTGGAAGCAGTTCTCCCTGAAGCCCGTCCCTGACCCTGCCAAGTTCCCCAGCGATGGTCCCGGACTCCTGGAACTGTCCAGGGCCGAGTTCGAGTCCCTGGCAGGGTCGAGCAGGGCCGGGAGAGTACTAGCCATCCACCTCGCTCATCTGAGACACAGCGTGACCGGCAGGACCACCAGTCCTCTGGTTGAGGACAATGAGGACCTCTGGGAGGACGAGGAGCAAGGTGAGGACATTACTAGGAGTATCCTTCCTCTGGTTGAGGACAATGAGGACCTCTGGGAGGACGAGGAGCAAGGTGAGGACATTACTAGGAGTATCCTTCCTCTGGTTGAGGACAATGAGGACCTCTGGGAGGACGAGGAGCAAGGTGAGGACATTACTAGGAGTATCCTTCCTCTGGTTGAGGACAATGAGGACCTCTGGGAGGACGAGGAGCAAGGTGAGGACATTACTAGGAGTATCCTTCCTCTGGTTGAGGACAATGAGGACCTCTGGGAGGACGAGGAGCAAGGTGAGGACATTACTAGGAGTATCCTTCCTCTGGTTGAGGACAATGAGGACCTCTGGGAGGACGAGGAGCAAGGTGAGGACATTACTAGGAGTATCCTTCCTCTGGTTGAGGACAATGAGGACCTCTGGGAGGACGAGGAGCAAGGTGAGGACATTACTAGGAGTATCCTTCCTCTGGTTGAGGACAATGAGGACCTCTGGGAGGACGAGGAGCAAGGTGAGGACATTACTAGGAGTATCCTTCCTCTGGTTGAGGACAATGAGGACCTCTGGGAGGACGAGGAGCAAGGTGAGGACATTACTAGGAGTATCCTTCCTCTGGTTGAGGACAATGAGGACCTCTGGGAGGACGAGGAGCAAGGTGAGGACATTTACTAGGAGTATCCTCCCTCTGGTTGAGGACAATGAGGACCTCTGGGAGAACGAGGAGCAAGGTGAGGACATTACTATGAGTACACCTCCTCTGGTTGAGGACAATGAGGACCTCTGGGAGGACGAGGAGCAAGGTGAGGACATTACTAGGAGTATCCTTCCTCTGATTGAGGACAATGAGGACCTCTGGGAGGACGAGGAGCAAGGTGAGGACATTACTAGGAGTATCCTTCCTCTGGTTGAGGACAATGAGGACCTCTGGGAGGACGAGGAGCAAGGTGAGGACATTACTAGGAGTATCCTCCCTCTGGTTGAGGACAATGTCTAGTGAACTCCTAATACTCTGATTTCGTACCACGACAATTCTTCAGGAGCTGTCCCATGGTGAGGGTAATTTATTCACTCATGTTTTAAGGCAGAGTCTGTGGTGGACGTGTGGGAATTGTCAAATAGGCCACATATGAGTGTCCAAGTGTTATTTTTCAATTTAAAGAATACACCACCAGCAAACCCGGCTGGGATTCGAATCAAGATCTCCCTGTAATCAGCAGGCGAGTCTAATACGTGAGTGACGCTCTAGTCCGGGGATTCCCAAACTTTTTAGAAGGAATGAGTCCTTGCGCGAACAGAAGAAATAGGCCTACATGCTGGAACCTTCGTCGAAATATTTACACTGATTTTATGAAACCCGATTCTATGGCCGCATGGTCTAAGGTGCAGGTCTCACGTTAGACTAGACTGCCCATTACAGGGAGATCAAGGTTTGAATCTCGGTTGGGTGTATTGAGGTGTTTTTCTAAAATGATTTTCCACTTTTCCTCCACACAATTGCGGGTGCACTTCCTCTACATATAACATTCATAATCCCTAAAACCACTAGCGTAATTATAACATAAACGTACAACTCGAGCATATAGTAATATTAAACGAACTACGAATATAAATACAATTTGTAATATCTGTTTCCAGTCCTCAAATAACGGGTTTCCTATGAATATCAGACTGTAGTAACAATCCTAGCTGTCAGATAAGGTCCTTGCTATGAGTATCAGACTGTAGTAACTATCCTAGCTGTCAGATAAGGTCCTTCCTATGAATATCAGACTGTAGTAACTATCCTAGCTGTCGGATAAGGTCCTTCCTATGAGTATCAGACTGTAGTAACAATCCTAGCTGTCGGATAAGGTCCTTGCTATGATTATCAGACTGTAGTAACAATCCTAGCTGTCGGATAAGGTCCTTGCTATGAGTATCAGACTGTAGTAACAATCCTAGCTGTCGGATAAGGTCCTTGTTATGAGTATCAGACTGTAGTAACAATCCTAGCTGTCGGATAAGGTCCTTGCTATGAGTATCAGACTGTAGTAACAATCCTAGCTGTCAAATAAGGTCCTTGCTATGAGTATCAGACTGTAGTAATTATCCTAGCTGTCGGATAAGGTCCTTGTTATGAGTATCAGACTGTAGTAACAATCCTAGCTGTCGGATAAGGTCCTTGCTATGAGTATCAGACTGTAGTAACTATCCTAGCTGTCAGATAAGGTCCTTCCTATGATTATCAGACTGTAGTAACAATCCTAGCTATCAGATAAGGTCCTTCCTATCCAAACAGTACTCAGACCCTGACATCTATCCCTTGACCTTGACATCAGTCCGTTACTAGAGATCTAGTGTTAATGACGGGAACAGACAACATTACCCAAACGTCCAGTACTAAGATCCAGCCTCCTGATGAGTATTGAGCCGCCCTCCTTCGCACCCCTAGGAGGGGGGTTGGCAGTCCGGTGGCCACCCTTGCAAGGACCCCCATTATCTGGGATCTGGCGCGGTGATTGCCGGGAAATGACCGGGATCTGGCTCAATAGCCCTGTATTTCCCTCAGGACCCTTAACAACTTCCGGTCACCCCCGACTCTGTCTCTTTCATGGGACCTCTCTTAGAACTCACGTGACCATTCACAGGGGAGTGTGTTACTTGCTGGTAAGTAACATAGATATCAACATTCACAGGGGAGTGTTACTTGCTGGTAAGTAACATAGACATCAACATCCACATGGGAGTGTGTTACTTGCCGGTAAGTTATTATTATTAGCACCGCGTCTTACTACCCGTTCGGGTTATACGCACTTACGCTAATGTGTAGGCCTAATGGTATGGTGATAGTGAGATGAAATGAAAGACCTACAGTTTAACGTGGAATCCGAACCACGGTGGAGGCCTGGCATTCCTCACATTCACAAGATGTCTTGTCAGAGGTGAAGGAAGGGTTTGGTAAACAGATAAATCTGTGCCGGGACCGAGGATCGAACCCCGGCCGCCAGCACAGAAGTCTGACACCTTACCCCTAGACCACCAGGTCACCCTGCTGGTAAGTAACATAGATATCAACATTCACATGGGAGTGTGTTACTTGCTGGTAGTAACATAGATATCAACATTCACATGGGAGTGTATTACTTGCTGGTAAGTAACATAGATATCAACATTCACATGGGAGTGTGTTACTTGCTGGTAAGTAACATAGATATCAACATTCACATAGGAGTGTGTTACTTGCTGGTAGTAACATAGATATCAACATTCACATAGGAGTGTGTTACTTGCTGGTAAGTAACATAGATATCAACATTCACATAGGAGTGTGTTACTTGCTGGTAAGTAACATAGACCTCAAAATCCACATGGGAAAGAAACAAACTCGTCTCAGGATGATGAAAGTGAAATATTTTATTTCAATTTAGACCACGACGCGACTCAGTCATTGTCCAAGCTGAGTTATTCACTTGTTATATTCTTGAAATACAGATTCCGTCCAATCATTGGCGTGTCTGCATGAATTTGGCGGGAACAGATTATCTTTCACTTCATCTCACGATCCCCCGTCTGGGTCTGGTGATTCAATCACATCTTCATTAGTTCCAATTGATAAAATACAGAGCTACAATTTATAAATTTTAACATAAAAATAAATCACGAATATTTTTTTTAGCACCGCGTCTTACTACCGGTCCGTGTTATACGCCCATGTACTAATTACGTTATATTTAGAGGAAGTGTACCCGTATTTGCATGGAGGAAGAATGGAAATCCATTTAGGAAAAATCACCCTCAGTACACCCGACCTAGATTCAAACTCCGAACTCCCCGTCAGCGGCAGATCAGTCTAACACGAGAGCGGCGCTTTGAAGTTAGACCGAAGTGTGAGTGTCGGGCCTAATTGATGTGTTCGTGTGAACCTGGGCGAGTATTAAGACGCAGGAAGGAAACATACCCGTGGTGAGTTCGATTCCCGCCCGTGGCACAAGTATAATATATTCTTGTCGGTAAGTCGAAAGGTTGTGTAAGACATAAAGATGAAGAGAGGAAATTACCGATGAAGAACGAAGTAAAAGAGGGATAAGAGGGTAGGAAAAGTTTTTTTTAAATACGGCATCAGGAAGGAAAAGAAATAAATTGCTGAGTGCGGGGAACAAAATCACTTTCCGCCAGTGATAAGGAAAGAGTACAATAAAAGAATAGAGTTGAAGGGAGGGCGTAGGAATGGAAGGAGGGGGAGGGTCAGAAAAGAACTTGTTGGCGGCCGCTGGTTAAAAGGAGTTAAGTCTAAAACCTCACGGGGAAAGTAAACTGTTTATTGTTCCATTTTGGGGGGTAACAATAGCTTTTTACCTGGATGACAGTTCGAATATCATATGTTCTAGGTTTTGGGTTGCCAACACTTGTAAAAGATCACAGTTTTGTTATAAATGTAAAGATCTTTAATTTCCTGTTATATATTACATTTAAAATAACGTAAACTTAAGTTTTCTCATACTATTTAATTTTTTTAAATAATTTCTTTTTATCCAACTCGAAACAATATTTTAAACATAATTAAAAGTGCTTATTTTTCGTTTTGGAACGTTACTGATTTTGTGTAATATAGTGCACACATCAATATATTTTAATACAGGCATCGTATTTACTTGGAAAAGAGAAAATTGTTGTCATTTTTTTTACATACAATAAATGATTTTATGATTATTTTATCGTATTTTGAAATATTTAACTGAATAAAATATTTTCATCAACTGCGTGTCTGCATCATTGTAAAAAACTTGTTTACGGTTATGTTCAATCATATGGTTTAGATTCGTCAGCCGCCATTTTGAAGATATGTTCGTTAGAAGTTTTTGTGAAAGTGGTGTTAATATATTTTTTAAGGGGAATAAAACTATAAATAAACTTTGTGTCCGTCCTCAAATAAATATATAAATAATATTGGCCTAAATTACTGTGGTTAACTATCACATTAATATATTACCATCTGTTTTCATTACAGTCATCCAAAGTGATAGTAATGAACATCAAACTATGTTCTATGGCTCTACATATATAGACTTGTAGACATAGTTTAACAGTCCACGAGTTTGTTGTTTACTGTAATGAACACTAAACTATGTTCTATGGCTCTATACATATATAGACTTGTAAACATAGTTTAACAGTTGACCAAAGTCCAACAATCCTCATATTTCTGTTGATCATTAAGATCTAAATGTCCGGGAAACGAAAGGTAACTGTTATAAGAGGGTAGAATGGATCTTTATGAATAGAATGATGTCATCTGTATCTTCCTCCTCCCCTATTTGTTCTCATTCTACCGGACAGCTCCACTTTGAAAGGTTATCAACCCACTTGGTTTCCACCCGACTATTCCAGCGTCTTAACCTGCTCTGCCCTGGTGCCCGGAGGTGGAAATGTCGTTATTTCTATTCCGGGCCGCGCGTTGCCCCCCCAGGATGTGAAGCCGGATAAAGTAAGGTAAAGCCAATAAGGTTTCCTGCTCTCTCTCTCTCTCTCTCACTTAGATTGTCGGTCGCGAGTCCCGGCTATTCACGGCTTTAATTGAGATGAACAGAGGACGGTCGCACACAGGCTGTGGCTGGAGGGGCAAGGGTTTGTATCCCACCCGGGACACCGGGGATAGTCCGGTCTGTCACAAACCGCATGGCTGCATATTAATTACCGCACTGAAATGTTTTCAAAACATGTTATTGGGAAAAGTTTTATAGAATGTAAATATACCAGGCGGCCCGGACGGGTAGTAAGACGTGGTGCACACAAAAATAAAGGTTCATGGTCGAGTGTTACGCGAGAGTGACATTAGGATCGAAGAGACGGTGGTTCGACACCTCGGTAGACCCATTATGTCACTGATATAATGTAGTTTGTGGCTCGAGCACGGATTTAGAAAGTGCACGTCACACACAATATAGAGAGAGGGAGAGAGACAGAGGGAGGGGGTAAGAGAGAGGGAGGGAGAGATATATCTGAAGGGTCCCGCCGTGTATTCCGGTCACGTATAAGCGGCCGGCTCAGATTTAATGAAGTCTGCTCGCGAGGACTTCCGAGAAACCGGACTTAACTGTTCCTTGGTCTCGTGGAGTCTTGTGACAGACCTCACCACGACCTCCTGTACCTCAGTCCTGCGACCTCACCATGACATCTGTGATGATGATAATGTGTATCCGGCTCTGAGAGACTTTGGTTCGAACACAGGTGTGTAACAGTTTTTAGGAGTTCACTAGAAGTTCGTCCCCACGTACGTTGAGCCCCTCGTGTTAGAATACATGTCGACACAGTAATTCCAATGACCACCACTTCATGGAAACAGCGCCACCTGTCACACATAAGCCTACAGTGGTTTCTGGTTTGTTTGTTTGTTTTATTTTTCAGTGTAAAATCGTAGGAGAATTTGGTAATTATTTCACCAGCAGGTGTTGATTAGAGGTTAGCATTCCTGACTCTAGCTTGAGAGTCCGGGGTTCAATGATCGTACTAACCCCCTACTCACGAGGCAAGAAGTCAAATAGGTCTATCAGTACTAATTAATTGCACTCCAACATACTTTTGTACAAGCCTGTACACCCTCCAAAATATCAGAATCCTCTTCTTTTCATGAAAACAAGCTCCCGTCTCCATTATGCCCCTGCCCCCTGCCCCCCGCAAGGCAAAAAGCTCCCAAATCCCACGTGATATGGGCCCCTAGCCCCCCGGAACAGCAATAATGATCCCCGGCCCACGGCCCCATTTGACTTTCAGATGCGCGCCGGCTTCCCGCTGTGACTCTCTGAAATGTGCTCCCTTACCCTGGGGGGAAGGGGAGGGGGTGACTTCTCACTGCCGCCACCAGAGGCGCTAGCTGTGTGGCCTTTGTAAGGTTAGAAATATGTGACAGCCGCGGACTAAACGTCAAGTTCATAAGGTCTGGTTTGCTGGGGATTTGGGAGGTCGGGATTTGTATATTGGTAGAGGGTGGATTTTTCCTAAATGGTTTATCAATCTCCATTCATGAAAATGCTGTTACATTTCCTCTAGATTCTACCGTCATCATCCGTAAGCCCATGTTAGTTTATTTAGGTTTTATTCGTCGAGTTTTAAAAAAATAACATAGAAACAAAAACCACAATTGTTTTAATAATAACAATAAAAATAAACCTTTATTTTCATAAAAACTACTTTTTTTAGCTTGAGGCAATTTTTTTGTAAACTTTTTTTTTCCAAAGTGTCTTTAAAACTCAGGCTGTTTGGTTGGAATCTTTCTGCCAGGCTAAAGATAGAAAATGTCCATCTAGAATAGGAATAAAGAGAAAAGTTTATTTTGAAATGCAAGTCAATGTTGTACAACAGACAAATAGTATAGCGAGTGTTTATACTCGTAAGAAGAAGAGGGGAAGTGTTATAAGTGGACATGCCAACTCTTCTTTTGATTCATCTCATACAATGTTCATAAGCAAATAAACTCCGTTCATTGCTGAAAAGTATATTTCATTGGTCTTTTTTTTTTNTTTTTTTAACTTTAGGTCATATTTTTTTGGTTTGCGTCATTTTTGGGCAATTGTAAGTAATTTTAGGATACGCACGTTAAGTCGGTATTTTTTAAAAATACTATCAATATTTTATAAATGCGTGGATGTTTTAATGAGGACACGCGGCGCGAATGAAAGAGTCTAGAACTGTGTTCTGGAAACAGACTGGAAAACGTACCAGGAAGACCTAGACGCAGATGGAGGGATACTATTAGAAGTGACCTGAAGTATGGTGTAATGAGGTGGACTGGATAGAACTAGCTCAAGATATATATGGTGTAATGAGGTGGACTGGATAGAACTAGCTGAATATATATGGTGTAATGAGGTGGACTGGATAGAACTAGCTCAAGATATATATGGTGTAATGAGGTGGACTGGATAGAACTAGCTCAAGATATATATGGTGTAATGAGATGGACTGGATAGAACTAGCTCAAGATAGAGATAGTTAACTTACTTGTAAGTGCAGCAATGAACTTTCGAGTTCACAATGACATACAGTAGGCCTAAGTAAGTAATAAATCACACATTTGTCAGAATGAGGAATGAACTTTGTATAACTTTGTTTATATTATAAATGTTTAAACAAGAGGTCTCGGGGGATCCCCTCAGTTCATTCTCACTCTCTCTCTCTCTCTCTTTCGTATATTTGCGTTAAAAGTGTGACAATGATAAAAGTGTTTGGATCTTTTTACACCGGTATGCCGCGGGAGTTTGGAAGAAGAGGGAGACAAATTTGAGGAAAAAACATAAATCTGTTTAAACTTTTGAACATTATCTTGATAACTAATTATTCGTTTTATTTGATGATAAAGATCTTTCCCTTAAAACCTGATGATGTGCCTTGACAGTTCTAGTGCCCTATGCAGGGTGCCGTGAGTTGAAAAATGTTGAAAATCACTGGATCAGTGCGTCAAGTTAGCATTATCACACTTAGACACTAATGTACGAAATAGAAAGAGAGAGGAGAAAGTGAGCAGTTCACCCTGTGAGGGCTCTTGTCTGTGTACTGATAACCCTTCCTTTGACGAGTTCACACACTCACTATACTATTTTCACCCTTGAAACATTGGCTTGTTTTTTAATATCACCTTTTTCTTGTTTCCTACTCTTGTTTCCAAGGACTTTTTTAATCCACCTCGTGTTGGGAGGAGTCCTGCAGGACATTTTCATGACTTAACCAAATAGCTTGAGTTGTGGACGATTTAAATATATAAAAAATACCTTTACAAAATAACTACGTCAAGATAAAAATAATATTGTGACGCTGTAAGAATATTTTTAGAACTATTTAAGGAATTTATGGTTTTTGTTTTAATAGTTAGATCGTAAAAATTCTCCGAATGATAGGTAAATTTACTAATATGGTAAATCCTATGTTGACCTGCCGTGACGTCACAGGTATAGGCAACGTCAGTGAATATATTCCCACGTGTAGGCCTACGTCAACAGCGAGCATTAATGACTGAATAATGACTAATGATTACTCGCGACAATCACGATTAGGCACGTGTCGTACATTATCAACCATTCATCACTGTTTTAAATAACGGCCCCACTAGTTGTTCTTACTCCCGCCAGGGGCTGATGCGGCGCCACGGGACACCGGAGCCATATTGTTTTCTTCATTATATGTCAGGATTGAGGGGGGG
>CABFVZ010000756.1:77929-95790 GCA_902151445.1 Timema monikensis
TTTTTTTTTTTTTTTTTGTCGAAGCCAAGTTGAAGTTTAGAAGCTTCGCACACCCATAACAAATATATTTATTTATATCTCTTTGTTTTTATTTAAAACGACTTTAGATTACACTCGTGTTGGCCTGCCAGGACTGACGAAGGGGAGCATTTTCTGCCAGGGTTGACGCCCATAACTTTTGGCGGTCCCCTCCTAGGAAGGGGGTGGGGGGTGATGCTTTGCTAAATTCTCAATTACAACAAATTTTTGAACAGTAGGAAGGCTAATTATTGATATTTTGATGATAGTCTAAAGGCATTTTTATTAAATCTAATCTTTGCGTATTTAACTCGCATTTTCTGAACTGTCTGATTATATCATCACACGATTTATAAACTAACTTAAATTTAGAACAGACACAACATCCAACCCTCCGGACGTTAATTCACCAATATGAAAGGAGAGACACACATTTCACCAATGATATATTGTCCTGCCTTGCCAGGAATCGAACCCTTGACCTTTAGCTCAGTGGCAAGACTATAGATATTAATATAAGTTAATTAAAAAATACGTTACCTTTAAGAAATAGGAATACTTTATAAATGTATATATAGATTGGGTGTTTACAAATTACGCCGTGTACACACGTGTCCAACATGGCCGCCACGCGATAGTCCTGTTTTGCTCGACGAGTCCTGCATAATTTGACACCGCCAAGATGGGATCTTTCCTCCCCCCCTCCCCCCTCCCGTCCAACATAAACAGAGGAAGAAAGGAAGGAAGACAGATAACGATGGCCGGGAGAGGGGGTTGTATCTTTTCACACCTTCCCTCTGACGTCACTACAGTCACACCTCGGGACCCAATGGGAGGCCGAGGAAGTGAAGGATGGAGAAAAGGATCCTTAAAAGTAGGAAGGAAGCATTTTTCGAGGTTGTCGGAAGGATACGTGTTGGTGTAAGCGGATGGTGGGGGGAGGGGGTGGGGTTATAGGAGGCAGAGGGGGTGTTAGGAGTTCCCAGCATCTCGAGTTATGAGAAAAGTTTTATACTCTTGAGCCTGTAATAAATGATGCCAAAATGGAATAAATTACGGAGGGCGGGAGGGAAGAAGGTTCTGACAACGTCCGGGTTCGCGGTGGTTCCGACCGACAGTAACGAGCGAGCTCTACGGGGAGATTAAGGAACTATTTCTGCGGGCGCGACGAGCTTATGTAGCTTGTGTAGCTCGCTAAGATTAGTAGGCTGGCCATTCCGCATATCTCACCAGTGTGGTTGGGATGCGAGGAGGGTAGGACTTAGAGGAAATGTATACACATCTGCGAGAAAGGAGAGTCAGGAACAATACATATTTATAAAAACAAGCCTCCTTCAGCGTATCAGGCTTGGAGATTCATATATACATAGGCTACCTAATCCCGCCGTTCCCTTACGGGGTAGGCAAGAAACTGTGAATGTAGCTCAAAAAACAACAACTCTGTACTTAATCCATCCTCACTAACTCTCTCCACACTTCCCTGTCCTTGCATACTTCCTTCTCTTCAACAACTTCCATACAACGAGTCATATATGCTCTTTTATTATTAAAAATATTAATGTTTCTCTTTTTCACACATTTAGCCACGTATTACACACCCTATATCTTCCTTTTGATCCACACACTCTACCTTCATATATTTGTTTCGTCACCGTCCACACTCATCCTCTAAACTTGCACAAACCAACGTAAGACCCTTCTTTTACGTTGACCTGTTGTATTCCCTTTCAAACCACACTCCTTCAGCACCCATTCATCACTGACTCTGTCCATACGAGTTTTACCACAAACATTTCTTAGATATCTCAATACAAACATATTCCCCTTGCTCTTGTGTTTCTCCTGACAAACCCACACTTCACATCCATAACACAATGTTGACTATAATACATGTTTATAGACTTGTCATCTTTCCTTCCTTGATATTACTTCATTCTTAGCAAGAGTCCACAAACATCCAACTGCTCTGAGAGGCTCTCATCGCCCATCCTTACATTTTTACAGAACATTCTGCCCGGATAGGCCTATACAAAATCATTCACCGGTTCTAACAGTTTACCCGGCCAATCTGACTAGAGAGGTTGACACACCTTAAACCACGTGACCACCCGATGAAGGCCAGATCAATCAAATCAAGGTTTCCGATACCCCGTTGCCGTTCCAATGTTTCCTTCGGATGCATGTAAACCTCCAGTAAATTCAGTAACCCCTCCCCTCCACCCATTTACCGCCCTTCAACTCCTAGCTCCGATCTTACGGCCCAAGTCGAGGAATTGATTCCCGGGGATTCCCGCACAGTTGGAAGGTGAAGGTTCAAGCCAAACCATTATACCGCGGGGTGTTATGAAGGGCCCGACGCTCCCTTATAAATAATTGACGCCGGGCGCCGCTTCATCCCTTGGGATCCACCCTTGATCCTCAGGCTGTCCCCCAACGCCAAATGTAATAGCGTCCTTATGGTAATGCCCCCCTCCCCCCTGAGAGTTGGTCTAAAGGACACTAAGCCGCCCTGAGCCCGCAGTAGCTGCTAAGCTCGCCTTGATAAATTATTGTGGCTTATTAAAACGCTGCTGAGAGATTCATTATGAATCAATTGAGCTCTCGGCCTCCCCTCGGTGGAGGAGTCAGCACTGACAGTGTTGATAGCGAGGAATCAGTCAGCACTGACAGTGTTTATAGAGAGGAATCAGTCAGCACTGACAGTGTTTATAGCAAGGAATCAAACAGCACTGATAGTGTTTATATCGAGGAATCAGTCAGCATTGATAGTGTTGATAGCGAGGAATCAAACAGCACTGATAGTGTTTATAGCGAGGAATCAGTCAGAACTGATAGTGTTTATATCGAGGAATCAGTCAACATTGATAGTGTTGATAGCGAGGAATCAAACAGCACTGATAGTGTTTATAGCGAGGAATTAGCCAGCACTGACAGTGTTTATAGCGAGGAATCAAACAGCACTGATAGTGTTTATAACGAGGAATCAGTCAGCACTGATAGTGTTTATAGAGAGGAATCAAACAGCACTGATAGTGTTTATATCGAGGAATCAGTCAGCATTGATAGTGTTTATAGCGAGGAATCAGCCAGCACTGACAGTGTTTGTATCGAGGAATCAAACAGCACTGATAGTGTTTATATCGAGGAATCAGTCAGCATTGATAGTGTTTATAGCGAGGAATCAGTCAGAACTGATAGTGTTTATAGCGAGGAATCAGTCAGCATTGATAGTGTTGATAGCGAGGAATCAAACAGCACTGATAGTGTTTATAGCGAGGAATCAACCAGCACTGACAGTGTTGATAGCGAGGAATCAAACAGCACTGATAGTGTTTATAGCGAGGAATCAAACAGCACTGATAGTGTTTATATCGAGGAATCAGTCAGCATTGATAGTGTTTATAGCGAGAAATCAGTCAGCACTGACAGTGTTTATAGAGAGGAATCAAACAGCACTGATAGTGTTTATATCTAGGAATCAGTCAGCATTGATAGTGTTTATAGCGAGGAATTAGTCAGCACTGATAGTGTTTATAGCGAGGAATCAGTCAGAACTGACAGTGTTTATAGCGAGGAATCAGTCAGCACTGACAGTATTTATAGCAAGGAATCAGTCAGCACTGACAGTGTTTATAGAGAGGAATCAAACAGCACTGATAGTGTTTATATCGAGGAATCAGTCAGCATTGATAGTGTTTATAGCGAGGAATCAGATCAGCACTGACAGTGTTTATAGCGAGGAATTAGTCAGCACTGACAGTGTTTATATCGAGGAATCAAACAGCATTGATATTGTTTATAGCGAGGAATCAGTCAGCACTGACAGTGTTTATAGCGAGGAATCAGTCAGCACTGACAGTGTTTATAGCAAGGAATCAGTCAGCACTGACAGTGTTTATAGAGAGGAATCAAACAGCACTGATTGTGTTTATATCGAGGAATCAGTCAGCATTGATAGTGTTTATAGCGAGGAATCAGCCAGCACTGACAGTGTTTGTATCGAGGAATCAAACAGCACTGATAGTGTTTATATCGAGGAATCAGTCAGCATTGATAGTGTTTATTGCGAGGAATCAGTCAGAACTGATAGTGTTTATAGCGAGGAATCAGTCAGCATTGATAGTGTTGATAGCGAGGAATCAAACAGCACTGACAGTGTTTATAGCGAGGAATCAGTCAGCACTGACAGTGTTTATAGCGAGGAATCAGTCAGCACTGATAGTGTTTATAGCGAGGAATCAGCCAGCACTGACAGTGTTGATAGCGAGGAATCAAACAGCACTGATAGTGTTTATAGCGAGGAATCAAACAGCACTGACAGTGTTTATATTGAGGAATCAGTCAGCATTGATAGTGTTGATAGCGAGGATTCAAACAGCACTGATAGTGTTTATAGCGAGGAATCAGCCAGCACTGACAGTGTTTATAGCGAGGAATCAGCCAGCACTGATAGTGTTTATAACGAGGAATCAGTCAGCACGGATAGTGTTTATAGCGAGGAATCAGTCAGCACTGACAGTTTATAGCGAGGAATCAGTCAGCACTGACAATGTTTATAGCGAGGAATTAAACAGCACTGACAGTGTTTATAACGAGGAATCAGTCAGCACTGACAGTGTTTATAGCGAGGAATCATTCAGCACTGATAGTGTTTATAGCGAGGAATCAGTCAGCACTGATAGTGTTTATAGCGAGGAATCATCCAGCACTGATAGTGTTTATAGCGAGGAATCATCCAGCACTGATAGTGTTTATAGCGAGGAATCAGTCAGAACTGATAGTGTTTATAGCGAGGAATCAGTCATCACTGACCGTAAACATTGCTAGGAATCAGTGTGACGATGTGTGTGAATAGATGTAATTTCTTTGTTAAGTCTATGTTCTAGATCTGCCAATAATCTTTATGCTATGTTTATAGCACGTTATTGTGATCAGCATATTTTAATTTAGTCGTAAGAAGAACACAACAACCAGAACCCATAGCATGAACGTATTTCTTTGTGAACATGACAAAGAGATACTAATTTAGGAACTAAACACTTTTGATCCTGTAGAGAATCGTACCTAGAACAATAAGTTGGAAGCCTAACGCGCTACCATCTGATCCACGGTGTTGTTCGGTCACTTGTTGAAGAGCTGGTGGCCTACTGTGCAGGGGAAGTGTTATCACTCAACTTGGCAGGTTTCCCGACCCCTGTTAGTGGGATGTTGTGACGTCATACTGACACTCTCTTATTGACTGGGGGCTATCAGCACCTGGGACTGTCTGCTAGTAGTGACGTCATACTGAGCGCTCTCTTAGTGACTGGGGGCTATCAGCACCTGGGACTGCCTGCTAGTAGTGACGTCATACTGAGCGCTCTCTTAGTGACTGGGGGCTATCAGCACCTGGGACTGTCTGCTAGTAGTGACGTCATACTGAGCGCTCTCTTAGTGACTGGGGGCTATCAGCGCCTGGGACTTTCTGCTAGTAGTGACGTCATACTGAGCGCTCTCTTAGTGACTGGGGGCTATCAGCGCCTGGGACTGTCTGCTAGTAGTGACGTCATACTGAGCGCTCTCTTAGTGACTGGGGGCTATCAGCACCTGGGACTGTCTGCTAGTAGTGACGTCATATTGAGCACTCTCTTTATTATTAATACCTATATAAAATTACAATAATAAACACGGTATGGATGCTTATGACGTGTCATGTGTAGCCCTACATTCTGTTCATGATCCTCTGGTTGTCGAAATTTATATTAATATATTTTTTTTGTAAATTTTAGAATTTTAGAATTTAGGTAACATTTTCTTGGTTTACGTGATTTTTAAAATTCTTTATCAGGAATTTCTAAGTTATTTAGAGTCAGTTTTAGGAATTTAAGTTGAATTAATATGTTATATTTTTCTTTAATTAATTTATTTGGGGTATTTAACTTGCACTTTCTCTGAGCAAGAAACAAAGGGCCTACCAATTTGGCCAGGAAAACGTATTTTCCCATACCTGCCAGGGTTCTGTTACACACCACGCTCGACACGGGACCGACGGATTTACTTACCCTCCGAAGGAAGTTGTGCTACGGAATTTTAATCACTCAATAAAAATCCGTAGACTCCAGTCGGGTTTGAACCCACGAACATCAGGTCCTGAGGCGAGCACTCTATCTTAGGACCGCCGAGGTCGGCTAGGCGCGCGAGGTTGTGCCATGGTGGGGGTGTAAGGGTGTGTTGATAGGGGAGGGGGTGGTAGGACGCGCCGTCAGCCTCCCCAGTCTGCTCCTGACTACATCCGAAAGCGTCACGCACGTGCGCTTTCTCGTAGTAGGTCCCGCGTGCGAACAAACACGGTTACGCGGTTAGACCCGTATCACCGGTGAACGGGAACATAAAGTCAAAACACGGACCGGTTAAACCGGTGTCGACTTTTTTTTTCCGTCAGAACTATGTTTCCCAAAATGTCAGATATAGGTCGAAACCCTCTTACTTGAGGTGTCTGACCGGGTTTTGTTGTTACTGTAGACTTACAGCAGCCTACAGTATTGTTACTACTTTATCAACAATCTTCGACACATTTTTATAGTAGTAGTTTAGTTTTAATCAACGTGTGCAACAGGATTCGAACAAGTGCTCTCGAGGAAGTTTAACTCCAACAAGTTACATCAAAAAGATTTGTTTTCAAAACGTATTTATTGTGAAGAAACATAAATTCGTAAATATATTGAACTTATTTAATAAATTATATTAAATACAATAAAAATAAATTAATATTAAAATCTTAGGTGTGTTAAAAAATTACTATTCAAATTAGTTTTGTTAAAAAAGTTACTATTAAAACCCTGAGTGTGTTAAAAGTTATTATTAAAATCTTAAGTGTTTTAAAAATATTACTATTAAAATTTTAGCTGTGTTAAAAAATTAATATTAAAATCTTAGGTGTGTTAAAAAGTTACTATTCAAATCTTAGGTGTGTTAGCAACAAATCTAGTGAATTTAGTGATTGTAAATATTAATTGTTTCCCCCCCTAAAGCGTTGATAATTATCAGGTATATATTAAAACTTAAAAATAGTATAACTATCTATGATAAAATAAAATTTGCAACAATCCAATAGTAGGTTGTAAGAAATAACTAAGAAAAATGAATACCATAGTACACACTTCATTGTTAAAGACGCACAAGTGATTTGTCACGCCTGTGAAACACACGCCGCATTCTAAATGTGTGACTTTTAAAACTAGCAGGACATGGTGTTCACAACTTCAAGTCAGATTCTATAAAACAAAAACAAAAAATAAAATAAACACGGACCTTTAACTAAAGAAATAAATGTCAAAGTAGGGTTGTGCTGTTTGTAAAAGTTGGAACCAAGGATGAAACATATGCTGGGGGAAATATGGTTACAGTGTGATATGAAGGCGTTCATATTCAAGTCAAAATAAAACAAAAACTTATTACCGAATTAAAAAAGCTCATGCCTTTCTTAAATGCTTCAATTTATTTGCAAGACATTACTTATTGACGATAAGCGCTGATTGTTTTTATAAACGTTAGTGGTTTGTTTGTAGTAAACATTTTTCTAGGAACCCACTTCTTGATTGGGCTGTACACCATGGACTTTCAAAGATCTCCCAAAAGCGGGTCGATTATTTATTGTTCAGTTGAATATAGTTTAGGAGGTTGGAAGTTCCAAACCTTCAACACGAGTATTCGACCTCTTTAACATCAACACCACGATAAGGGAAACTAAGGTCTCCATTTAACTCAGACCATGAGACCGGAAATGACATTCCAGTCCAACTAAAGAAAGATCTTTGTCTGATTTTGCATCTTCTATTCCTGTGATGTTTGTATCAGGGAGAAGAGGGAGAAGAGGTGGTTGTATCGTAACATCCAACACAGAACAGTAACTCTTGTATCAGGCAAACAGAAGGGAGAAGAGGTGGTTGTATTATAACATCCAACACAGAACAGTAACTCTTGTATCAGGCAAACAGAAGGGAGAAGAGGTGGTTGTATCATAACATCCAACACAGAACAGTAACTCTTGTATCAGGCAAACAGAAGGGAGAAGAGGTGGTTGTATATATAACCACACCACAACCTCAGCGAGTAGCCATGGAGTGAGGTTGAGGTTGGCCTTGTTCTCGGGCAGGTCATGTGGCGGCTGCCCGGCTGCACGGCAGACGACCTGCTGACCGCTCGGCGGCTGGCCACTGCCGTCCACCAGCATCATCAGCATCAGCAGCAACAGAGGGTGGTGGCCGCAGCCAACAAGCTGGGAGCTACAGTCCTTTACAACGGTAACTCAGGGTAGATCACTTGAGAGAGCTACAGTACCTTACAACGGTAACTCAGGGTAGATCACTTGAGGGGGGCTACAGTACCTTACAACGGTAACTCAGGGTAGATCACTTGAGGGGGGCTACAGTCCTTTACAACGGTAACTCAGGGTAGATCCCTTGAGGGGAGCTACAGTCCTTTACAACGGTAACTCAGGGTAAACCCCTTGAGAAAGCTACAGTACCTTACAACGGTAACTCAAGGTAGATCCCTTGAGGGGGTTACAGTCCTTTACAACGGTAACTCAGGGTAGATCACTTGAGGGGGGCTACAGTACCTTACAACGGTAACTCAGGGTAGATCACTTGAGGGGGGGCTACAGTACCTTACAACGGTAACTCAGGGTAGATCTCTTGAGGGAGCTACAGTACTTTACAACGGTAACTCAGGGTAGATCCCTTGAGGGGGCTACAGTCCTTTACAACGGTAACTCAGGGTAGATCCCTTGAGGGAGCTACAGTCCTTTACAACGGTAACTCAAGGTAGATCCCTTGAGGGGGCTACAGTCCTTTACAACGGTAACTCAGGGTAGATCCCTTGAGGGGGCTACAGTCCTTTACAACGGTAACTCAGGGTAGATCCCTTGAGGGAGGTGACAATGCCATGGGAACATCTCACGTGGTGTCCACCACTCAGGGGTGGAGTGAAGGGACCGGGGTTTGGTGGGGTACAGTCATACTCTGGTGTATTATAGAGTTTCAGCTCGGACTGTACCAGGCAGCAGGAGCCACGGTGGCGGGAAATGTACACTCCCTGGCAGGTTGTAGGAACCCTTCATGCTCCCCCTGTTTGATTAGGCCACCCGCTGAACACAATTACAAGTGATGGTAGTAGCCGAGACACGGGCTCGGGACAAGAACAGGCCAAGAGCCCACTTAGCAGCGCTGTTAGTGTTCCTGACTGGTCTAGCTCCCCTCCCCTACCTTGCGGCCCTGAGTTCTATCCTTGATGAGTGTTAGCATAGACAATATGTCTGTTAGTAGATTACAAGTGGAGACAAATGTGTCTGTTAGTAGATTACAACTAGAGACAAATGTGTCTGTTAGTAGATTACAAGTGGAGACAAATGTGTCTGTTAGTAGATTACAAGTGGAGACAAATGTGTCTGTTAGTAGATTACAAGTGGAGACAAATGTGTCTGCTAGTAGATTACAAGTGGAGACAAATGTGTCTGTTAGTAGATTATAAATATCGAAAGCCATGTAGGCCTATTTTACAATTTACAATAGTTTAATATCAATGTAACATTTTATAAGTTACCAATCAAAATATCTTATATCTTTCGGCAGAGCTCTAGTTGGAGATCTTACAATAAGTCTTTATTCTAACAGTTTTATTCAATATCGGACAGTGATTGTACATTGAAATAGATACAATACAAGACTGTTCGGTATTTGAGGACATTTTATTGTAAGAGTAGTCTTAAAGAAACTGTCAATGTGTATTTATTAGATTTACAGACGATAATATAATTATTTACTAAATAATTCAATAATGTTGAAATGATTTATTTTATAGGAACTTTTTAATTTGAAGAGTATTGCCTTTTGGTTCTAGAAAATTTATTGATAGCCCGTTTTTAAGGTATCTAGGTGGCCTATAGTAACTTTAACAAAACAAAAATTGAAGACGAGAGTCCCGTGTAGTTATTGATTTAATTAAAATAGATTTAATTTAGTACTTTTTAAAAAAAAACTTGTGGGTTTTTGGAGAGTGATTGTACATTTGGTAGCCAAGAAATAAGAGCATGGACGTTAAAATTATTTAAAATTCAAAGCTGACGCATTCCAAAAGTTTGAAAGACCTTGCTCCCTGTTTGTAATTGTGTAGCCCCCTCTAATCTACCCCTCCCCTCTCTTCCAGATCCCTACCAACTGCTCAACGCAGCGAGCAGCCGATTGGTGGCTCAGGGCTCGGGCCAGATCCAACTGTGGCAGTTTCTACTCGAGATGCTCGCCGATTCGTCCAACGCGGCGTGCATCACGTGGGAGGGGACCAATGGCGAGTTCAAGCTGACGGACCCTGACGAGGTGGCGAGGAGGTGGGGGGAGAGGAAGAGCAAGCCCAACATGAACTACGACAAACTGAGCCGCGCCCTCAGGTAGGCTGGAGAGCTTCAGGTATAAGATAACTCTGGGCTAGTTCAGGTAGGCTGGAGAGCTTCAGGTATAAGATAACTCTGGGCTAGTTCAGGTAGGCTGGAGAGCTTCAGGTATAAGATAACTCTGGGCTAGTTCAGGTAGGCAGGAGAGTTTCAGGTATAAAGATAACTCTGGGCTTCTAGTTCAGGTAGGCAGGAGAGCTTCAGGTATAAGATAACTCTGGGCTAGTTCAGGTAGGCAGGAGAGTTTCAGGTATAAAGATAACTCTGGGCTTCTAGTTCAGGTAGGCAGGAGAGCTTCAGGTATAAGATAACTCTGGGCTAGTTCAGGTAGGCAGGAGAGACTTCAGGTATAATTATAACTCTGGGCTAGTTCAGGTAGACAGGAGAGCGTCAGGTATAAGAGAACTCTGTGCTAGTTCAGGTAGGCTGGAGAGCTTCAGGTATAAGATAACTCTGGGCTTCTAGTTCAGGTAGGCTGGAGAGCTTCAGGTATAAAGATAACTCTGGGCTAGTTCAGGTAGGCTGGAGAGCTTCAGGTATAAGATAACTCTGGGCTAGTTCAGGTAGGCTGGAGAGCTTCAGGTATAAAGATAACTCTGGGCTAGTTCAGGTAGGCTGGAGAGCTTCAGGTATAAGATAACTCTGGGCTAGTTCAGGTAGGCTGGAGAGCTTCAGGTATAAAGATAACTCTGGGCTAGTTCAGGTAGGCAGGAGAGTTTCAGGTATAAAGATAACTCTGGGCTTCTAGTTCAGGTAGGCAGGAGAGATTCAGGTATAAAGATAGCTCTGGGCTTCTAGTTCAGGTAGGCAGGAGAGCTTCAGGTATAAAGATAGCTCTGGGCTTCTAGTTCAGGTAGGCAGGAGAGCTTCAGATATAATTATAACTCTGGGCTAGTTCAGGTAGGCAGGTGAGTTTCAGGTATAAAGATAACGCTGGGCTTCTAGTTCAGGTAGGCAGGAGAGCTTCAGGTATAAAGATAGCTCTGGGCTTCTAGTTCAGGTAGGCAGGAGAGCTTCAGGTATAATTATAACTCTGGGCTAGTTCAGGTAGGCAGGTGAGTTTCACGTATAAAGATAGCTCTGGGCTTCTAGTTCAGGTAGGCAGGAGAGTTTCAGGTATAAAGATAACTCTGGGCTAGTTCAGGTAGGCAGGAGAGTCTCAGGTATAAAGATAACTCTGGGCTAGTTCAGGTAGGCAGGAGAGTCTCAGGTATGAAGAGAACCTTCATTTCATGTTTCCAGGTACTACTACGACAAGAACATCATGACCAAGGTCCATGGCAAACGCTACGCCTACAAGTTCGACTTCCACGGTCTGATGGCGGCCTGCCAGGCACAGGCCCAGGGCTCGGCGGGGTCCCCCACGGACCCTTACACCAAGTACCATCCTCACCAGAGCGAGTTGGGGGCGGCGCTGTACCCGGGGCCAGGCAAACTACCCCCTCTCCTGCCGCCTCCACCACCCCCGCCACCCCCGTTCCCAGGGGGGCCCTACTGCTGGTCTATCACACCCAGGTACCCCTACCCGGGCTCCTCCCACAACTAGCACTGCCCCTCACAGGTCCATGGTTCGGTGCCAAGCGTCTGCTCAACTTTTGTTAGACCCTAGAGGAGTGTTGTCCTTGGGACAGTCCTAGAGGAGTGTTATGTCCTTGGGACAGTCCTAGAGGAGTGTTATGTCCCTGGGACAGTCCTAGAGGGGTGTTGTGTCCCTGGGACAGTCCTAGAGGAGTGTTGTGTCCCTGGGACAGTCCTAGAGGAGTGTTATGTCCCTGGGACAGTCCTAGAGGGGTGTTGTGTCCCTGGGACAGTCCTAGAGGGGTGTTGTGTCCCTGGGACAGTCCTAGAGGAGTGTTGTGTCCCTGAGACAATCCTAGAGGAGTGTTGTGTCCCTGGGACAGTCCTAGAGGAGTGTTGTGTCCCTGGGACAGTCCTAGAGGAGTGTTGTCCCTGGGACAGATAGAGGAGTGTTGTGTCCCTGGGACAGTCCTAGAGGAGTGTTGTGTCCCTGGGACAGTCCTAGAGGAGTGTTGTGTCCCTGGGACAGTCCTGGAGGAGTTGTGTCCCTGGGACAGTCCTGGAGGAGTTTTGTGTCCCTGGGACAGTCCTAGAGGAATGTTGTGTCCCTGGGACAGTCCTAGAGGAGTGTTATGTCCCTGGGACAGTCCTAGAGGAGTGTTGTGTCCCTGGGACAGTCCTAGAGGAGTGTTGTGTCCCTGGGACAATCCTAGAGGAGTGTTGTGTCCCTGGGACAGTCCTGGAGGAGTTTTGTGTCCCTGGGACAGTCCTAGAGGAGTTTTGTGTCCCTGGGACAGTCCTAGAGGAGTGTTGTGTCCCTGGGACAGTCCTAGCAAACCAGCCTCGAACTGAGAACTCCTGAGTAGAGTTGGTCTGTCTCACTCCCTCTCTGTTACGATCTGTAGAACTGCTTCCTTACATAGAAGAAGGTGTATAGCGGTGACGTGTCGTGTCACCAGTGTAAGCAGAATTAGTAGCAGAAGTGTATCTGTGGTATGTTCTTATCACTGTCTTCTAATACTCAGCCCTTTAGCTGGTTAGTGCTGCCTGCACCATCTGGTACAAACCCCATGTACTAGGGGAGTTAATTTTGGTGGGAGCTCGTTGCCTTCTATACTGAATTTCTATGAGTGAGAGCGAAATTGCCCACCAATTTTCCCAGCAAAGGTATTTTCCACACACCTTCCAGCGTTCTCTTACACGCCACAATCGACATGGGACCGAAGACTTTACTTCCCCTCCGAAGGAAGTTGTGCTACGGATATTTATCGCTCAGGAAAAATCCGTCAACCCCGGCTAGAGTTGAACCCACGAACATCGGGAGGGACCAGAAGCAAGGACCTTAACCCAAGAAACCCCCCTCCCCCAGGCCGACTGATCACTCAGGAGAATCACATAAATACATTCAATGTGAGGCATGAAGGGGAGAACATTTCACAGGTACAGTTGTAACAAGCTCTGCTTACCCTGGCAACACTCCACTACACTGCTATGTATGACTGGTCAAACGAGGACAGAGTGAGAGAGAACATTTCACAGGTACAGTTGTAACAAGCTCTGCTTACCCTGGCAACACTCCACTACACTGCTATGTATGACTGGTCAAATGGGGACAGAGTGAGAGAGAACATATCACAGGTACAGTTGTAACAAGCTCTGATTACCCTGGTGACACTCCACTACACTGCTATGTATGACTGGTCAAATGGGGACAGAGTGAGAGAGAACATATCACAGGTACAGTTGTAACAAGCTCTGCTTACCCTGGCAACACTCCACGACATGACAATGAAGCGGAACAGGAACGAATTTGATAGTGTTCCCAATGTAAAGAGGACGACAGTTAATTCCTTACACTGCTACTGCTGGACTAAGAAGTTGTTTCTTTACTCCCTTGGATTAATCCAACAAATTACCTCAAAAAGGAACGGTTGTGTGTATTAACTAGTTCAACTAGTTATAAGGTGTACGTATAAAAATAACTAAGTTATTAAAGTATGTAGTTTTAAGACATGACATTTCAGTATTATCAATGTGCAATATCTACATCCTAGATAACCTAGAAATCTAGAATACTGGCTCATACTGTTTGAATGTGGGTCGACAACATTTGTGTATTATAATTGTTGTTGTTAAATTTGTGAGGTGTTGCTTTAAGCTAGTTTGTAAGTAAATTGTCCTTTGTTCCTTTTCAAATAAGTTTCATCACAGGGGACTTGATCGTCTACAGCTAACTCGTTTGATCACAAGGGCTCTGTTGGAAATTGATAACACCCGAAGGGGTCATATTAAAAAACAATATTGCACATCTTAATATAGTATTAAAACAAAAACTAAACAAAACAATAATACCAACCATATTATTTTTCTACCAAAAATTTGTAACCAAGGCAGTAACCAGCCAATAATTTCAGGGGTGGGGGGTTTGGTAGGCACATCCACCAAATTGCCGGAAACTGTAAAAAATTCTAAATGATAAAACAGTTCTAGAAGTTATCTGAAGTGTATTTATGGTAACATAACACCATTAACTATCAAAGTATAGAAAACATTATAAATAGTACTGAACACCTCTAGAAGCTCTCTGAAGTACTTTTTACGTTAACACAGCCCCTGATTTGTACTAGTTTCTTAATTTTGATATTTTTTGAACCATAAGTAAAGCCATATATATTTTGTTCATAAAATTTTGAGGGGGTTTAACCCCCCAATCCCCCTTGACTACGGCCTTGTTTTTAACTTTTTTTTTTGCAACAATTGTGTGAACATTGAACTTTAACTCTTGTAACAAAGTACCACAGATATGATTGTGTGTCCGAGGATTGTGTTAACCTTCATGTGAGACAACAAATGTTAACTAACACACACACGCATGTGCTGCCTAACATTGCACATATTGTGCGCCCTATCAGAGAAAAAGTAATAATTTGAAACAAGAGCTTCACATACCAGATTTCCCTAAATTATCACAAATGTTGTGTTTCTCTGGCCGCACAAAAACATGGATTAGGCCAAGAGTTTGGCATGTCTGAATTAGGTTTTTTTAGCACCGCGTCTTACTACTCGTTCGAGTTATACGCTTATATACTAATTACGCTAAAGATTCTAGGGATAAGGAAGGTTATATTTAGAGGAAGTGTACCCGCATTTGCATGGAAAACAATTTTGAAAAACTACCCTCAGTACACCCGACAGAGATTCGAACCTCGATCTCCCCGTCCTTGGCAGTCTAGTCTAACACGAGAGTAGCGCGTTAGACCATGTGGACACCAAAGCAGGTGAACAGAGGTATTCAACCTAGGCTCTGCGAAGACATCTTAGGGGGTATATGAAGTGTACAATGTGTGTACACACACACACAAAACACACACAAAAACACAAACACACACACAGTCAAAACCATATGTTTTTGTTAATACCCCGTAGTTTAATTTAAGGGGTAGAGAAACAATAGAAATATGGATGGTAGCCCAACCTATTCCAGTCATCGGCCATACCACCCAATGAATGACTCCTTAAACCATAAAAACACCTGTACAGACTTAATATAGCTGTGTTAAATATTACACTTGGATTTAAAAAAACTTTTTAAGTCTTCTAGGATTTAAACTCTCCTCCTCGGAAATCTTTTATAAATTTAATATATCAAACCATAAGACTACCCAAATATGGTTCTATTTAAAAAACAAAAATGAACCACAAGAATAAATAACGAGTTTGTTGACATTCAATTTAGAGTTTAGTAAGAAATATATCGACATCCATTTTAGGATTGAATTAACAGAATAAATTATTCAACTAGTATTGGTGTCGAAAAGAAAATATTGATTAGTCAAAGCGTCGATACTTTTTGTACATCCTGGGTATTGCCGGAGTTCATACGAACCCTTGTTCGATGGAATTATTGGATCCTGTGTTCGGAGTACACATTATTCCAAGATAAATTTGGTGTTCGACATCAGCCAACTTCTTGTTGTTGGGCTCAACAAAGTCAAAAATTTACGAAGATTACCCAAAAACTGCCGAGTTAAAAGAAGTGAATAAAAGCTATACGCTAATTCTCTTACGAATGGACAAATCTGGCAACTAGTAACGTTACTACGACTACATCAATGTATTCATACACCAAGTAATGTCATCTGCAGCTGTCAATTTTGATAGTTATTATCAAGACCTGTAAAATAACACATTAGTATGGGTAACATTTTATCAAAATTGATCACAAAAAAGCATGTATTCTATTACAGATGAAATATTATGTAAAGTATTTGTTGTTGAAGTGAGAAAAATAGTTATTCTATGCCAAGTCCAAAACAGGGTTTTCCAACTGTCGTGCATGTGGTCCATAATGCCCCCCCCCTACCCCCAACCCATTGTTTTTTGCAACCCATGAAGTTTCTCGTAAAAGTAATCTACTGCAGTAAAATGGATGTTTCTAGCCAAAGAAAGGTAAGTTTTGACTTGCGTGGGAGGAAAAAATACTTCATATTTAATTCACAATTAAATACCTGTTGTTGTTTATGTATAACTCGACCAAAACAAGCCTACTACGATGTGACGGCTCTAGGAGTACTTTAAGTTGGAAACTCCTGGTCTAAAAATGATGCATGTTCTTGGTGATAATGAAAATTATGCAAAACGTTCACAAATGAAGTGAATATTCTAAGGTGTGACTCATTTTTCAGCCCATCTGAGTGATGCAAATGGTGAATTAGCTGTAAAGAATGTAATTAGGAAATATGTTAGCAATGTGTGGATCATGCATAGCTCGTGTGTAAATAATGTAAGAATGTTCTTTAAGTGTAAATGCATGTACAAACTATAATTATTGTTGTTGACGAGATAAAATGAATGTATCCCAGTGAAATAAAGATATATTGTTATAACAATAAGACTGTTTTGTATATATTTATTTCACCTAAAGTACAACATTTAAAAATATAAATGAACCAGAATGTGTTTAATGAAACTGTATCGTATTACATCCCGATCCTATATCAGGGTTCCTACAGTATTTGTAAAAAAATTCTCCCTGCCTATTTTCCCAATTTCTACTATAACTTTACGATACTATGCATGTGAAAATATTAATTTAAATACATTTATTTCGGCCTCCTCCTCCCCTACAGCCGACCTTGCCTCACCTATCATGGAAGAATAAGAAAGCAGACATCTTGCCAATCAGTTCAGGGAAAATGATGGAAAGATAATTAAATATGTCTAACACTATCAAAAAATTGTAACAAACTTGATTCCCTTTGGTATCATGTGCAGAAATATGTACTAAATAACAGGCCACTAAGAACATACTAAAAAGTTTGGTATCATTACAGTCTTATTTTACCTAAACTGTACATATCCTGAACTGAATAGCTCACAACAGGAGGAACTGTGTCTGCTTTCATATTATTCATGTCTCAAGTCAATATTCTTTTTATTAAAATTATCAAAAGTCATACAATAAGATACTATGCTATATTTAATAAAGTGAAGCTTGTTTCTTATTCAGTTCTAGCAACTCCACTTTTATTGCTTCTCGTTTCTCTTCAGTTGCCATCATTATTTTTTTTTCTTTTTCCTTCTAAATCTTTAACTTATCTAATTTCCTCTTTTCTACCTTCTTGTCTTCTTCACTTCTGTCCTGCTTCATCTCCCAATATTCACGATAGCGTTTCCGAGCACCTCTCACGTAATCCAACATCTTTTTGCTAAGTGTATGTTTTTAATCCCTCCTGCTTCTTGTATCTTATCATGAATGTGACGCTGTGCAGTGACTGTTTTTTCATGCATATTTTCAACCAGTAAAGATTTATTTACGGAAAAACCACCTTCAACAGTTGCATTCCCATGCGACAAGACAAGGCAAATCTTTATTACTTCCCAAAGATGTTTGTAGTTT